>VZUA01042631.1:0-10133 GCA_013401035.1 Horornis vulcanius
AAAAAATATATGGGGTTACTTTTTTAAAGTAACTAGTGAGACCCCAAAGTCTCTCCCATTGTCCTCTGATGGCACTTGCTGATAGTGACTGTCCCATCGTGAGGGAGCATGGCAGAAAGGTCATCATTACTCTCAGCCCTCCTGCGTTCTCCTTTTTTTCCTCCCATGTGTGGAAGCTGAGGTGTTTAGCTGAGGTTGAACTACACCTCTGGGAGAGATTTGGCTTGCTTCTAAATTGTCCTGTATCTCCCTAAAAAAATAAAATACCTTATTTGTTATCTGAGTTCACTTTTCCCTTGCAAAGAGCTGCCTTCAAAATGTATTTGGTGTAAGCATTAATTTAAAAACAGGCTTGTAAAATTTAATATATGAAATGTTAAAAAAAATGCCTTTTCACAGAGTTTGGAAGAGACCTTATTCTGCAAATTATTCTAGAGCTGGTTTCCCTCTTGTCACCTGAGTCCATCTCCAGTCTTTTTATTTCCTGTCTCTTAGAATCACAGAATAATTTAGGTTGGAAAAGCCCTCCCAGATCATCAAGTTCAGCTGTTCCCCCAGCATTGCCAAGGCCACCCATGTCCCCAAGTGCCACACAGCTTTTAACTCCCTCCAGGGGTGGGGACTCCACCAGCTGGGCAGCTGTGCCAGGGCTGGACAACGCTTTGGAAATTGAATTTTCCCTCATGCCCAATCTAAACCTCCCCTGGTGCTACTTGAGGCCATTTCCCCTCATCCTGTCCCTGTTCCCTGGGAGCAGAGCCTGATCCCCAATGGCTGTCCCCTTCTGGCAGGGAGTTGTGCAGAGCCAGAGGGTTCCCCCTGAGCCTCCTTTTCTCCAGGCTGAGCCCCTTTCCCAGCTCCCTCAGCCACTCCTGGTGCTCCAGCCCCTTCCCCAGCCCCATTCCCTTCTCTGGACACGCTCCAGCTCCACGCTCAGGTTGAGCTGTTGATGTCCAGTCAACCTCAGGTTTTTTGTTTGGCTTCCTAAGTGACTCAGGTTAATTTGGCTGAGTTCCAGTTGTCCCCCAGAATCCTCTGGCCAGGGTGATGGTTCAACCCTCCTCACCCTGCCCAGTGTGGTGACCACTGTGCCTGAGTGGCACCTGCTTGCTGGGGCAGCCCTTGCTTCAGTGGCTCTTACCTGCTTTGGGACACCCCAGTAGCATTGGAAGTGGTGAAAATTAGGAGAAGAGGAAAGGTTGGATGTTTGTAAAAAGCAGGATTGACAATCTTGGTCATTCCACAGTTGCATAATTTTGTTTTCAGTAAAGTTTAAATTTTGAAGAAAGTATTATCAGGATTTCTCTTAATAATTCATACACGTGTACAAAAATATTCCGGCCTTTCTGGCTCAACTGGTGTATCCAGATGTCTGGAAGTGCCAGAAGAGGGCACTGGTAGTTTGTTAATGTCCCACATGTAGGATGTAAGGCATCTTCCCAGCTCCAAGTTTCTCAGCAGTCTATTTCCTCCTCCTGAGGGCAGCGCAGTGTTGATCACTTTCAGTACAGGAGTTTTCTTCACCTGGAGTTAATAATAAAAGTTGTTTGCATGACACTACAGAGATCTCCTGTGTGATTTTTTTACCCTGCAGACGATTTTTTTTGTGTTTTTTGTTGTTAAATTCAATCATCCTTTTAAAAGTAATCTATATTTAAGGTTTTGCTGCTCCCTTGTGTGTGGAGCCCTCTGTGTCACAGGTGAAGCCCTGTGCCTGTTCTCATTCCAAGGGTATTTATGTTGGGTTGTTTGGCTCTGCTGGCTCCTCAGGTTATCCCACGTTACGGATAGAGAAGAATGATCTGAAAAGTGTCACTCTCATGGAGGCCAAAGCTAAAGTGAAGGACATAGCCATCTCCAGGGAGAGGATCACCCTCAAAGATGTGCTCCAAGAAGGTATTTAATTTACAGCACTCGGACACTTCATTCCTACAGCATGGTGTGGATATATAAATACCTATGTATAGATAGTTATTTACAGGTTTTTCTGAAATCATTCACGGATGACATTTCTGATCTTTGTAGCTTTGGTGGAAGGGAGGAATGATGAGTTATGTTTTCATTTGGGGTGTGGGGAAAGTAGCTTACAGAATTCATTAGGCTGGGGGAATGACCAGGCGTGCTCAGTAAATCATTCAGCTTGTCTGTCTTAATAACCTGCTCCCTGAAATGAAGGGTGGCTGAGGAGGGAGGTAATCAGTCAGTGCCAAGGTAACTCACTTTGGGGAGCTCCTGCAGGAGAGCTGCTCTTAACAACGTAAAAATCAAAGCAAAACCAACCCAAAGCCCAGAAAAAAAATTCAGTTGTCCAAATTTGGTGTCTCAGTTTGGTAACTTTGATTTGGAAATCTAATCAGCACAAGCAACGTTTACAGCTCTGATATAAAAGATTCAGAGATCAGATTACCTGATTGTTTTCATGGAATATCATGAGTTGGAAGGACCCACAAGGATCATCCAGTTCCTGAACTGTTCACTCTTTGTTGAATGTACACTTCAAAAGTGTTCGTGCACAACATGAATTGATTCTTGTTGATACTGAATTTGAAAAATAGGCTTAAATATTTAGTTTTCTTTGTCATTCATCCTTACTGCTGCAATTTCAAGTCTCTGTTCCCTCAGAAATCAAATTTCCTCAAGGTGGAGATTGGAGATAATCATCCTTTAGAGGCAGAATGCTTTGTGTTAGTCTGAGCAGCAGTGGAGGATGTTCCTCTTCTCGTTCAGTGTGTGCCTCTGAACCTCTGAGGAGGCTGCTCCATGTTCACTTCCAGTGTGGGCTCTGCAAAAGCCTTCCTTTTGGGATGTGCTTCGTGTTCCTCTGAGCTGCCTGGAGCTGGGATGTTGGGAGTCATCCATGACTAGGGGTGACTCAGTGCCCCAGCAACGCCTCAGATGCTTGGTGGCCAACCTGCCCTGTTCTGCCAGATGAGGCATAAGGAGCTGTTGAATGCAGTTTGGACCCAGTTAATCCTGGCATCTCATTTCTTAGCCTCCAGCTGTTAATTTGAGTCAGAACCTTCAAAAGTTAATCACAGAGTCATTAAGGTTAGAAAAGCCCTTTAAGGTCATCGAGTCCAAACACTCTCCCAGCACTGCCAATTTCACCCATGTCCCCAAGTGCCACATCCACATGTCAGAGGACTTAAAAGACCTGACCAGTTTTAGTTCAGGATTGTAGTGGTGTTGAGCCTCTTGCCATTGAAGAACAAAGGAGCTTCAGAGGGGAAGAAGGGAATAAAGTGCATGCATGCATGGGAGACTTCTTTACAGATCTTGGCCACAGATGCATTACAAATTTCTTGTAGCTTCCATAGCTTCACCTGCTTTGACATTTTGGAAATACATATTTAGGCACTTTCTTGAAGTCTTCAAGAACCAAGACAGGAGGATTTTAGTTGCTGTTAAGTAATTCATGGTGGTTGCCTGAGAGTCTCCCAAGTTCAGCTGCTGCTTAGTGAGATTGCAGTTTGAAGACCCCTGACATGCAGGGTTTCCTTTCAGCCTCAGGATAGGTGACAGAAATGTTGCACTGCCCCTGTTTAAGGTATTTAGAAACAAATAAGACCTGTATTTCATACTATTAAAGATCTTTCAACCTAGTCAGGCAGGAGGAATCCCTGGGAAGGGGCTGTAATGCTGGAATAGATGCACACCTTGGTGCAGATAAGTGTTGCCAAGCTGAGCAGTAAAAACCAGTTAGTTCTATGTGCTACCAGTTGTTCTCAGCCCAGCTCCTCAGAGTACCTCCTCTTCCTGCAGTAGCATCAGTAACATCCTCTGAATGGAAGAATGCTGGAGAGTCTGAAAGACCCCCAAACACCTTCCAGCTGAGGTGGAACTTGTGAATAATGTGATGCTGGCTGTTTCAAAGTGTTCCGTGTGTGCTGGCTGGCCAGGATTGCTGTTTCCTTGTGAAAGTTTCCAAAGAAGCTTGGTCTTTGTGAGAAGTGCCCTAGCTTAGAATTCCAGACTGGGTGTGTGAGAAAAGGGAGCTGGAATTCTTAGTGCAGGGAGTTGCTGAAGTGCCACAAAGAAACCATCATCATATTGCTATTTAATTTCACTGGGCTCTGCTGCTATCACTAGTTCACTCCCATGCTTGTCCCCTGAAGTTTTACTTATGTAAAACTTCAGCATTTATTGCCTGTAGTTGTGAATCCCCCTTGTGCTGGAGAGCAGTTGGATTCTCTCTGGTGACTTTAAAGGGTTTAGAGCCTTTAACTGCAGGCGTTCCTCACTTTCTGCTGTGAAAGGTACTGTTTGCTTAAGATACTCCTAGTGTTATCAGTGTTTCTAACCACACATTACTAATTGGATGTTCTGTTCCTAGGCACGTTTGGGCGCATTTTCCATGGAATTCTAATAGAAGAAAAAGACCCCAGTAAAGAGAAACAAGTTTTTGTCAAAACTGTTAAAGGTATGTTTGTATGAAGGAGTGGGTTTGTGTGCAGGTGTTTGAATTGTGCTGCTGTGGCTGAGAGTGCCAAACTTGGCTTTACAACAACCCCCTTCTCCCCAAAATACGCAAATGATGAAAAGCAAAAGCAATTTGGATGCTTCCTTCAGCCACAGAGAACAGCAATCTTATATGGAAGAAAAATGCATGTGTTCTTCACCAGTGCCTTCAGTCATTGCCCTTGAATATTTTTATTATTCTTCTAAGTAAGAATTATGTGTTTTTTTCCCAGCATGTCATTGTCTTCCCAGTCACAGCCTTGTCCCCTGCAAATTGCTGAAGAACACCTGAAATGCATCTTAAAAATCTTTTATAAATGCATGACTGTAAAAAGACAGGGCATAGTCTCTGCTCTCTTTAAGGTTTGCAACTGAAGTGTGAGAATTGGCATTTAGAACTGAATTTATCCAAATACACCACCTGTGCTCAGGAAATATCTTGTTGGGGTGTGTGAAATGGGGATGGTTAGACTTAAGGAACAAGATTGCTGTAGAGGAAAATATTGCAAATGTCCTACAAGTCTGTCACATGTGTCCAGTGTGTATATTACAAGTATCCTACATGTATCCCTATGTTACATGTATCCTACATCTATCCCTTCCTCTCCAATCCTCACAAGAATTTTGCCAAATTCCCAGTTCAATGGTTGTTCTACCACTTATTTTTGTCATTTCAGTTGGGTTTCTCATTGCCTTTGGTTTTTCATTTGACAGCATCTTTAATTCTTCCTTGCAAAAGAAATTAGTGTCTGTAAGAATTTCAGCTCATTCTACTTTTTTTTTTTTTTCTTGGCTGTTAATTTTTGAAGATGCTGATTGGGAAATTGTGAGGGTTGCCGAATTTTATTGTTGAATATTTCTGCTACCCATTTATTGTCTACCAGCTTTAAGAAAAATATGTTGCTTAAAGGAAGCAGCCACCTTGGTCTGACATAATCAGATGCTTGTGGTGCTCTTTTCTCTCACATGACATAGAATCATGGAATGGTTTGGTTGAGGGGAACCTCAAAGCTTCACTCCCTGCCATGCGTAGGGGCACCTTCCACTATCCCAGATTGCTCCAAGCCCTGTCCAGCCTGGCCTTGGACACTTCCAGGGATCCAGGGGCAGCCACAGCTGCTCTGGGCACCCTGTGCCAGGGCCCCACCACCCTCACAGGGAAGAGTTTCTTCCCTATGTCCCATCTAGCCCTGCTCTCTGGCAGCTTAAAGCTTGTCCTGTCCCTCCATCCCTTGTCCCAAGTCCCTCCAGCTCTCCTGGAGCCCTGGAAGGGTCTCTAAGTTCTCCCTGGAACCTTCTCTTCTCCAGGTGAACACCCCCAGCTCTCCCAGCCTGGCTTCTCTTATTTAAAAACCAAAAAATACACTTCTTTTCAGGATTTTGGGAATGTTTTCTGAATTCAGCCTTCTTCTGTTCCCTTTCCCTGCCAAACAGTTCTTTTTTTTTTTTCTTGGCTCCTATTTAATATAGTTCTGAAAAACTTAGCCCTTGGCATGCGAGCTCTTTTTTATAGCATTGGATTAAACAACAACATTTGTCAAAACTGATCTTAATTTAGCTGCCTCCCATGACCTCTTATTAAATTGCTTTCCCAAAATGGGACTTCCAATGCACTCCTAAATCCATAATTCTCCCTTACCGTGGTTTGTGTCTGTGACAGAGCTGTGTCCTACAGGAAAAAAGCTCTTCTCTTTGCAGGGAAGGATTTGCTGCACTGGAGCATGGTCTTCAGGGAGTGATGGCATTCATAGGATCACTGTAGAGAATTTCCCAGCATTGAAAAGGATCTGTATGTAAAAAGTGTAGAGTAGGTTTTGCTGATATTTGGGCTTAGGCAGCAGAAGTTTGCAAAGAAAAAATCCTCTCTGCTCACAGCAGCTCACTTACAATGCTGATATCACACAGCTTCATTTTCACACCCTGGCCTGTGATTGCTGTGTGTGCAGCTGGGGCATGTAATAAGTTGGGAATTCGATCTGGTTGGAAGAAAGAATCTGCAAAAATTCTCTTGTACCCGGAGTTTTTCCTTGATCTCAGTCATTCTGTGGCCACACACACACTGCTGTTCTGGCACAAACAGGAGCAGGGCAGGACCATAAAGGCTTGATGGGTATGAGAACCATTAAACTGACTTAAGTATCTCTTTGCTGAAGGTAATGAAGCCTGAGGGTCATGGAAAATAGACAAGGAGTAAAGTCTTTGTGGAGTTAAATTATCCCTTCCTAAAAGTACGAGCTGCTCCAGAACTGTCTTGTTTTACCCAGAGGTGCACTCTGAAAGTGATAAAATGAAGTCCAATGGTGCCCCAAATGTCAGGAAACAGTGGGGTGAGGGGGTGGAGGATCTGAGATCTTTGGCAAATGTGAGCTGAAGTTCTTTTAGTAGGTACTGTGAGGAAGAATAACCTCCTTGAGAGAAAAAGCACCTCTTTTTTCTCACCAGGATCAGAGCTTGAGAAACTGAAGACACTGTTGTGACATTAGGGTAGTTGTTATGGCTTTAAACCTGGAATTTCAAGAAAATCCTAAAATCCCAGAATGGTTTGTGTTGGAAGAGTCCTTAAAGCCCATCCAATCTCACCCCTGCCATGGGCAGGACACCTTCCATGGGCCAGGTTGCTCCAAGCCCTGTTCAACCTGGCCTTGGACATTCCAGGGATGGGGCTGCCACAGCTTCTCTGCACAACCTGTGCCAGTGTCTGACCTCATAGGGAAGAATAAATAAATAAATAAATAAAATTTTAAAAACTGTCTTCCTTATGTCTAATGTAAATCTAATCTTTTTCCATTTAAAACTGTTGCCCCTTGTCCTGTCCCTGCAAGCTGTGATCAAAAGTCTGTCTCAGTCTTTCTTACGATCCACAAGCCACAAAGATATTCTTGGAAAATTTTCTTTTCCAGGCTGAACCCCCTCAGCCCAACAAATGTTATAGATGGGCCATGAGTTTGGGTTTGTTGGCTGTTAGGAGAAGAGCTGTGCACCCCTCAGGCAGGTGTCAAGGTTGTGCTGTTCAAGGAGTGGTTTCTGCATGAAAATCCATGAAGAAAAGTTGTGCCCTAAGTGCCTGTCACAATGGATCTCTTCATGTGTCCCTTCTTCAGCTGTCAGTGTATTACAGCATCCATAGTCTTTCAAGAGGGATTATCTCCAATAATGTGGACAGAGGGAATGTGCTGTCAGTTTTCCCATTTCCTGTGCCAGGAAAGGGGAATGTTGTGGCTGTTGTGCTCATCAGGCACTAGTTACATCTGTGGGTATTTCCTGCTCTGGGAGAGGGAGAGTGATTGCAGCCTTGTCAGTTTGTCTCTTCCCTGTATTCTTCCCCCATGGTTGATTGTTGCCCCTGAAGGATCAAAAGGACAGGTAGTTGATTGCAGTAACTGCAGCAGCCCTTCCCACTTTCCTTCCCCAATGTTTTCCAGAGCTCCAGTGAGAGGCAGAGCATTGCTATAAAGCAGAAGAGTGCTAAGTGAAAGCAGGATCCCTGGATTTCTCTGAACTTTGTGCTTGTCCCCCTTCTGAAGTGATCTGCTCTTAAAGGAGTCAGTAATACAGGAAAACCGAGAGAGCCTGGACCTGCCCGAGAGGTGGAAGAGCCCATCCTGGAATAGGCTGTGTTCCCTGTGGTCTCAAGCTGGGGTAGAACCATTAGGTCAGACTCAAACAGCAAGTTGGAGCCTGATTAAACAGTATCAGTGCAGGGGTTGAATAGGTTGGAGTGTGCTTTTTCAGCATGATCTGACTGGTTTCTCATCCGCCACAGAATCTGGGGTCTTTCATTTGAACACTTGATGAAGTTACTGAAGTACTTTTGAAGTGATTCAGTGATTACTTGTTCTGTAGCTATTAAATTGATGGGCTGTAAAGGTTGGAGACGCTTCTCTTGAAGGCTCAACACCACATCTCCTATAAAGACAGGCTGAAGGAGGATTCATCCCTGGGTTTCACTTCAGATCCTTAAAAGAGTTTTTTCTTTCAGGGAACTTCAGTTCACTCCAGGGAGAAAGTTGTAACATGCCCGTGGCAGTGACAGTTTATACGTGCAGGTTCATGAAATAGATGAGTTTATAAGGTTTCTTTAATGTTGTATTATCTGTGTCTGGGTGTCTGAGCCTCCTCATACATGCAGTGCCTTGTGCCAAGGGGAGCTTAAAAGGAAAATGGATCTCTCTTGGCTTTCTGGAAGCTCTAATAACTTCAGACTACAAAGATCCCAAGCTCTGGGGAAAGGGTGTGACTTGTTCATACTGTCCTACGTCCTTCATGTCAGCTATACAGTTGTTGTGTTGTCTTTGCACTTTACACTTCCACTGTGTTCATTTGCTAGGCAAGGTGCTCAGAGTCATAGTTACTTTCACACTTAGACATTTCAGTGGAAAATTTGCTTTCATTCTGTCTTCAAACAGACACTGATGAAGATTGAGGATGTGTGTCATTGCCAGCAAGAACAAGGATGTGTTATCTAGAATATTTGGGATTTTGGAATCTTTGGATCAACACAATCTGAATAAGTTCTTTGTTAGAAAAATGAGAGACGTAGCTGGCATTTGCTTTCTTTGTTGTGTTGTGAGGGTGGAATGCTTCACTTTCCAATCAGAGGTTTCCAGTCCCTCTCAGTTTTGGAAGTGTCTCTGATTGCATGTTTCTCCAAGTTGGCATTGCATCTCTTGCCAGGGTTTAACAGATCCCTTCAGTCTTTTGGGGGAATCTTTTAAATCATCTGATGTCAGAGACGGAAGAAAACACAGGTTTCACCTTTGAACACATTGTTTAATGGTGCTTTTCCTGTGAAGGAGAAAGTTCTTAGTAAAACAAATGGAATTGTGTTATTCCAGGAACATATGAAGTGAGGGTGAGCTGTGCAGAGCCCTGACTCATTTAGGATGTTCTGGCCAAGGTACACTTCTGGTAAAAACAACCCAGTGTGCAGTTCAAGATAACTTGCCTGCTCCTATTTCATGTTCTAACCACTTAACATTTTTCTGATGTACAAGGAAGGAGTGTTTGGAAACAAACCACCCATGGAAAGCACTGGAAACAAAGTCAGTCTTGACAAAGGTCAGCTCTTAAACTTTATTGTTCTATCAACCTTTAACGAAGCATCTTAGGTCACTAAAAGACTTTCAGCATTCTTGGCTATCCCTGACATTTTACTATTTAGATTTTTTAAAATTGATTGCTAATCTAGTTAAGAGGAGATGCCCCATCCCTGGAAGTGTTCAGGCCAGGTTGGACAGGGCTTGGAGCATCGTGGTCTAGTGGAAAGTGTCCCTGCCGTGGCAGGAGGTGGAGTGAGGTGAGCTTTAAGGTCCCTTCCAACCCAAACCATTCCATGATTGCAAGGTTGGTGACCCTTTAGGATTTCATGCAGTTGAGGAGTGTAGGAATAGAAATCCTGAGAATTCAGGTTGTGCTAAGCAGGAGAAAGCAATGGGCACATTTAGGGGATTTAAGTGTGGACAAGAAGCTCTGTGTTAACCAAGGTGAAGGTTTCTTGCTCACACTAAAGAGGTACCAGAACTTGGAACATCCACAGTTGTTCTCAGGAGGTCATGTTTAAATTGATGGAATTTGCTATTCTGGGCAGTTAAGTCTTAAAAGCACAGCCATGTGAAAATAGTTCTAAGTTCATACCTTAAGCATAGAGTATTTGAATTAATTATTCAATGTATTTA
>VZUA01042631.1:10227-21054 GCA_013401035.1 Horornis vulcanius
TGAGCTAAATTCCTGAGTGTCTTTATAAAGGAAGATATTTGAATTTAAAGAATTGGGGATAAGTAGCAAATTTCTGAATATCAGCCTAAAAATGCCCTCGATTTGTCATTTAATCCTAGTCCTATAAGAAAATACCCTGAGACACCTAAAGCAGTACAATATGCTTCAGAAAATACTGAGGGGATGATTTCCCAAGTATTGTACTACAGCATTTAAGGATTTATTATTCCATGTGCTAAAAAATATTCACCTGCAGGACACTTTAATTTACATGCAGTTAAAATCCCTACTTGTGCATCAGTTTTATTATGTGCTGCCCCTTGACCTTTGGAGCATGACATCAGTCATGTCTCTCTTTCCCACTTTCACTTTGCAATTACTTAACACTTTTAGGTTCATTTTGAGTTAAATGGATTATTGAGCAAAAAGCCTTTTACTTCCTCCTCTTTAGTGCTGCTTCTTGGATTCTGGTGTTACTGTTACATAGGGAATTAAGACTGTCCCCAGTTCCTGCTTTTCCTTCTCTGCCCTTTTCTATGGTTTAAAAGTGCATGTGCATTTGTAATGTAGGAGAACCTGAATAGCATTCCCTATTTTAGAAGTGTCATGTTGACTCAATCCCAGGATTTATTAAAATTAGGTTTGGATTTGTCAGTGTGAGCTGCCTTGCTTTGCAAAATAAACTCATGTGGGTGATACTTGATGCCTGGATACCAGAATTGGAAGAGAGATCCTGCTCTCTGGAAGTTTTATCAGGACTAAGTGCAGTGTCCTGTGCTGTAACCTCCTCCTGCTGTGGTTTGGTGTGCATGTCTTACCTTTACAGGAGACTGGAGTTCTGTAGGATGCAGGGCTGCCTTGGGAAGCAGGGGGATGTTGATTTGTGGAAGGGATGACCTGAACACCTCCTGCAGATCCGAGCTGCAAACAGGAGCACAGTGTGCTGTGCTCAGTCCGTGGCAGGAGGAAGCATCGGATGCTCCACGTGGCCATGTCTGACTCCTGGGGCCTCAAAATTTTAAAGCTGAAATATTTTTTATATGTACTTTCCTTTCTGCCTTTGAAAAAGCAGGTTGGATCATGACTCCTTGCATTCCTTTAGCATCCTTCTGGTGAAAGAAAGTTACCTGCTAGGAGCATTAAAAATGTCCTGTGCAACAGATGTGAGCACAGATGTTGAATTTCTTCCAAAGACTTGTGTAGAAGGGTTAAAGCAATACTCAGGCACGCATTCTCTTTGAACTGGAGTGGAATTCTGCCTTGGGAGCAGTTTTACCTAATTAATTGCCATGCAGAAGCAGCAGTAATTAACAAGGATGTGTTGATACTGGGAGCATTTATCACCTGGAGCTGCTCTAGTCCTGCACTCTCAGTTCCCATGGCCACACTCTGAGAGCACTGTGCCTGCCTGTGTGCCTGTCACCCTTCAGTAACTGGAGCTTGTGTGCTTTGTCGTGGGATGTTTGGCAAAGCCCACGAGGCTGAAAAATAATAAGGGTAATAGAGACTTGTGAAAACAGGCAGGAGTGTAGAAAATGGGCTGTGTAAGTGTTGTGATGGGGAGTATTACCTTGCAGTATGAAACAGGAGGAAGCTCACAAGGGAACAGGCCATTACAAATGGTCAAAGATGAGAAAAGCTGCAGATAAAACATCTTCTTAAATATTGCTGTTGGAAACATTCATCAGAACCCTTGGAGCTCCTGGCTGTAGCATTTGCAGAGCTGATTCTGACAGGAGTGCTGAGAGAATCTGCTGCTATTGCCTGTAGCAGGCTGTGAGAGGGTTCAAATGTGACTCAGTTCAATTTTGAGACATGTGGTTACATGGATTTTCAGGTTCTGCTTTGTTTTCTGAAGAAACAGATTTCAGTGACCATTCTACAATCGGAAGTCTTTTAAGTTGTGATGCTGCCTGAGAGGGGTTGTGGTGAGGTGGGTGTCAGTCTGTTCTCCCAGGGAACAAGGGACAGGACAAGAAGAAATTGCCTCAAGTTGCCCCAGTGGAAATTTAGGTTGGATATCAGGGAAAATTTCTTCCCAGAAGGGGCTACCCAGCCCTGGCACATCTGCCCAGTGGTGGAGTCCCCATCCCTGGAGGGATTTCACAGACACGTGGATGTGGCACTTGGGGACATGGATTAGGAGTGGCTTTGGCAGACCTGGGGGAATGACTGGATTTGGAGGGATTTTCTAATCTAAAGGATTCTGTGATCCTACTTAAGCTGTGCTTTGAGGTTCTGGGAGGTCTGACTTACAAAGTGACTCATGAAAACATCCACCTAATCAGCTCCCCACTGCAATATCCAGGTAATTGCTGCTTTTCATCTCTGCTACATCCTTTGGGGTGTGGAGTGACTTTTCCTGGTGAAGCAGAGCCTGATGCCCTGCAGTTGATGAGTGCCTGCTCTCAGAGCAGACAATTTCCTTCAATTTAGTGTCATCACAGAACTTCCCCAAGATCTTTTTACCTGATGACTCGTGTGATCAATGAATGGTAATGAACAAGGATTTTTTAAGTACATTTTTGCAGCTAGATTTTAAGAAGTTGGTAAAAATGGAATAGGTGTTTTCTCTCCCCATGAACCAGGCAGGGCATCAGCACATCCCAGCACAGAGGGATCATCCTTTTCTGTAAAATCAACAGTGCCAAGAGCCCCATTGTGCCTGGCTGCATACAAATCCTGTGATGTCAGGAGATAAGCCTGCATCTCCATCAGAGCTTGGAATCCTGCCTTGTTCTTGCCCTGGGCCTCAGGGCAGGATTTCACAGCCTGGCTTTTGGGTAAAACCAGGGCTTGGAGAGCATCTTCCTCTCTGGAATGCATTTACATCTGTCTCAGTCTTGGTTTTAACCACCTTCTGAAAGTTGGACCTTTTTGGTCCTAACGGAGCATCTGGAATATTTCTGGGCGTTAAATCTTCCTCTGAACTCACCTGAAGTTGCTGCTCTTTGGTTTCTCAGCTGTTGGTGTGGGAGCACCTCATGGAAACCTGGCTGCTCCCCATGACTATCCAACTGCAACTCCATTCATGGCTGAGCACTGACATGT
Organism: Horornis vulcanius; assembly: GCA_013401035.1. Lineage (NCBI taxonomy): Eukaryota > Metazoa > Chordata > Aves > Passeriformes > Scotocercidae > Horornis > Horornis vulcanius. The sequence goes on from VZUA01042631.1 coordinate 13,279, forward strand.
TCTTAATCACAAATAATGGTAATTCCTCAGTTTAGCTTTTTTCAGGGCTTTGAGGAAGTTTTGCAATGAGCCCTTGTTACCTCACCCTGGAGCTCTCAACTTAAATCCAGGGCTGTTCCTGGTGCCCAAGTTTAATAAATAGGAGACTGTGACCTCTTCAGTTGTGTCTCCAAGTAGCTGTTAAAATATCAGAGGTTTCTGGCTCTGTGGGAGGCTTTCCCCAGCTCCCCTGTGCAGCTGTGTGTGTGGCTGTGCTTGCATCTGACATCTTCACAAAAGGAGCCACAAAAGCCTGTGGGCATCCCGTGGGATTGACAGGATCCTTCCCCTGTTTTGTTTGAGTGGCTGCACAAACAGCTCTGAGAAGAAAACAAAATGTGTGTGCTTATGTGTAGCACTCAGGGATTGACACAGTTTGGGGAATTTGGGATTATACAGCAGCCCAGGCGTGAAGATGAAATCTGTAGGATTCATCTCAGTATGTCCTTGGAAAAAATGTCTCAGCAAGCTGGGATTGCTGTGGCACAGCTTTCACTGGCTTGGCTCTGGGACTCTGTTTCTCTTATCAAAATTAGAATGGTGGGTTTGCTGGTTTGGTTTTAAGGGTTTTCAGTACAGGATGGTCAGATTTACCAGGCCCTCACAACAAAAAATGTAATATTGCCAAAATCATCTTCGTCCTGGTCTGTGCAGATTTGTGTGTGTTCATTGCTCAAAAGTGGTTATAGTCTACTAAATGTGACAAAATTTGTTTAACTGAACTTTTTCCTTTGTGACTGATGAAAATGGGCTTAAAAGGAAGCCTGGTTGCAGTGGGGACTGTTGCAGTAGCAGTATCTTGGTGTTCTTTTCCCCCTTTTGACAAGAATCACTCCAAGAAGTGGCGATTAATATTGTGTTTTGAATTGTGTCTACTACAAACTCATAATAATCAAATTATGTGGTGGTTCTAAATTGGCACTGGTCTCAGCTAGGAGAGGATTAGCCTTGAACACTATTGTTTGTTCTGAGTCTGTTGAATTTGTTGGTGCTGGTTAAGTTTTTTTCCATGTAGAAAACAAGGAAATAATATTGATAAGCAAACACAATACGGATGGTGGGACTGTTTCACAAGATAAGATTTCAGTTTCCTTATATACTCGCCTGGGACTCAATCGTCCTTTTGGGTGCTCAGGCACTGTAATGTGGAGAGAAAACAACAGAACGTCACAGTGACCTGCTGGAACCTTCCCCGAGTGCTGGAAAGGGAAAGGCATCGGCAGAAGAGTCACCATGAGGAGATGAATGGCTGCATTGTCCAAACCAGCCTGACTCGTTCTGTAGATTTTAAATCCACTCTTAAACAATCTCTGATTTAAAGCTTCAAATTATTGCTTGGTGGCTCTTATAATTAAAAGCAAACCAGTTCAGCAAGCACAGGGCCAGAGAGTGTGTGAGGAGTTAATCAGCTTAAACTCACACCCAGGAATCTTTTTCCTCCCTTTGTTATGTGCTGGGTGAAGAGGTTGAGGTCTTTGGGCCCTGTAATTATTTACTGCTTTTACACCTTCAGTGTCTCCTGCAGTGCAAGAATTTGTTCATACCACTCCCACATACAGACTTGTTATCAAATAGAAGGGAATCATAGAATTGTTCATGTTGGAAAAACCCTCCAAGACCATGGAGTCCAACCGTTCCCCCAGCGCTGCCAAGGTCACCATTGACACATGTCCTGAAGTGCCACATCCACACAGATTTGAATCCCTCCAGATTTAAATCCTCAAGTACTGCCCCAGGCAGCCTGTTCCCTTGTCTGACCATCCTCTCTGTCAGTAAATATTCCCCAATATCCAGCTTAAACCTCCCCTGGTAAAAAACAAGGCTGTTTCCTCTCATCCTGTCCCTGTTCCCTGGGAGCAGAGCCCAACCCCCCTGGCTGTCCCCTCCTGGCAGGGAGTTGTGCAGAGCCAGAAGGTTCCCCCTGAGCCTCCTTTTCTCCAGGCTGAGCCCCCACAGCTCTCTCAGCTGCTCCTGGTGCTACAGCCCCTTCCCCAGCTCCCTTCTCTTCCCTGGACACGTTCCAGCCCCTTATTGTCTTTGAAGTGATGGGCCCAAAAGCACTGGTTGATGCATCCCATAATACACCACAGCCATAATTGTCACTAATTTAGTGGCACCTCTAAGCTTCTCCAGAGTACTCCATCACTCTTCATTCAGCCAGTCACGTTTTCTTTTGCAGGGATTCAGGCTCAGTTAGGAAAGGGTGTCAGGGCTGTACAAAGAGCAGGATCAGACCTTGGAGGAAGGAAAGGAGCAGAGAATTTCTTGCCTATTCTTCCTCCCAGGGCAGTAAAACCTTGGCTTGACTCATCCACAACATGCAAATTCCCCCTAGTACAGCAAGGAGAGCTCCTTGGGCTGTGCTAGGCTCTCCTGTGCCAGCTCCCTGCCAGAACTAGTCCCAGCACGAGGGAGACACAGAAAATGCTCCCAGGTGTGAGGAGGGTGGGTTTGGGAGAGCTCTCATTGACGTCTCCTTAAACTTCCCTGGAGGTTCTTGCTACCAAAGGGTGAAAAAAGCCCCAAATACACAAGTAGTGGTGGGAAAGGGGTTCCAGGCACTACTTGTGTTCTGCCCAGTGGATGCTCTGATTGCTGTGGGTTACTGGAGTTGTCACAGGTGACTGAGTTTTGGCTGGCAGCAGTGGCTTTATTTATTTATTCTTTTTTAAAGGTGGAGGAGAGAACAGCAAACAGTTCTAGGGTTACCAAGAGTCAAGTGTGTCAAGCAGAGAGCAAGGAAATAAGTAAATGTAGACATAAACAACCTCCAGCCGTGTGGCAGGAAACACAACTGTACCTGGAGTGGTAACTCAGCAGCAAAGCAGTGTCCTCAGAGCACACTTGTGCTTGGGAAGCACTTGGCACATCCCACTGCTTCCAGGGGCACCAGTCCTATGCAAGGTGGGACCACACTGCCCAGTGCAGCTGGCTTGTGCCTGCCCAGAAGCTGTCAGGAAGTGCAGAGCCACAGCTGGTCAGCACCTGGAATGTGCTTGATTTCCTTTCTGAGCTTCTCCTCACTCCTTTAAGCAGAAATGAGCCTCAGAACTTGGCCTTGAACTTAGGGGCTTCTTGTAAGTGCCATTTTAAGAAAGGAGGCAAACAAGGTTTGTTCATGCTCAAATGACCTCAAGTGACTTGCAAATCTGGACTGAATTTTAATTAATATGTTGATTTGTTTCCAAAGTTTATCTGTGGTTCCTTTTTCCCTCAGATCAAGCCTCAGAGGTGCAGGTGACAATGATGCTGACGGAAAGCTGTAAACTCAGAGGGCTTCACCACAGGTAGGGCAGGCAGGGCTGGTGACAAATCCATGTCACTGTGAGGTGGAAGTACCTGGGCTAAAGCTCCCTGGGGAGAGGGAGTTCTTTGTTGGGAGTTCAGCAACACTTCTGTAGAATCATGGAATGCCAGCGTGGTTTGGGTGGGAGGGGACCTTAAAGCTCATCTTTATCCTGGGCAGAGACACCTTTCACTATCCCAGGCTGCTCCAAGCCCTGTCCTGCCTGACCTGGAACACTTCCAGAGATCCAGGGGCAGCCACAGCTTCTCTGGGCAACTGTGCCAGGGCCTCACCACCCTCCCAGGGAAGAATTTCTTCCCAAAATCCCATCTATCCCTGTCTGGCAGTGTGCAGCCATTCCCCCTTGTGCAGTCTTCCTTGTCCAAAGTCCCTCTCCAGCTCTCCTAGAGCCCCTTTAGGCACTGGAAAGGGCTCTGAGGTCTCCCTGGATCCTTCTCCAGACTGGACTTTCCCAGCTCTCCCAACCTTATATAATAAAGGCCTTGCCTAAAATACAGGAGTAGCAGGTTCTTTGTCAAAGGTACCTAAAATAGAAACAAAATGAACCTGCTCTGCTCCTATCATTCCAAATGAGCTGTTATCCTGCCTTTTATAAATTAAACTTTTTAAAAAAAAGTCCAAAAAGCTTTTCTCTCTACAGTGCCTATAAAGCTGGGACCTTCATGGGTCTCTAGAGTTTATGGATGTAACACCTGGCTATGAGAAATTTTCAGGAAAGAGTAAGAAAATTCAAAATTAAAAACAATTGTAAGTAATTGGTGGCTTTTACTAATGGTTTTCAGTGGAAAATGAAGGTATTTTAAAAGTGATTAATGAAAATTGAAACTGTATCCAGTTTGGTTTGAGCTTCTATGAATTTCTGTATTGATAGATGTAATATTTTATATTTCTTCTAAGGAAGATGTGCAGAGACACTGCTGTGTGAGGGTTATCTGAACCACAAAAGGCTTGGAAAGACCCTTAAAGTGGCTGATTCAGAACTACAATCTTCTGTTCTGTCACTTTGCAGCAGCTCAAACGTGATGTTCTGACTTTTTTTTTCTTAAACTGCTGTAATGGAAGTATCTATTTTATATCTGTAGCTGATTTAGAATGCTACACCTCCCACTTTAGGATATAGCACTTTGTGTACAAATGGTAACCTGTATTCACAACAATTTATGTCAGCCCTCTTGGACCAAGTGAAAACATTTGGAGGGTTCTTCATAATGGGAAAGTAGCCAAATATTTCATTTATTAAAATAAATACTGTTTAGGGCTTCAGTTATTTGGACATGTTGTGCTCTGCAATTCCTAATACAAGATTTAATGGTTTTCTTCCATGTTGAATTAATTTTATTACTGTGTTTAGGAATCAAAAGTATTTTTATCAAATGTCAGTTCCATAACATGAGGAATTTCTCTGTCTTCCAGGAATCTGCTGCCTATCACTCATGTCTGTATAGAGGAGGGAGAGAAACCAATGGTGCTGCTGCCCTACATGAACTGGGGGAACCTTAAACTCTTCCTGCGACAGTGCAAACTGGTGGAGGCCAACAATCCTCAGGTACCCTCGGGCATCTGGGACTTGGTGCCCATTAAACCTCCATTTGCTCTGGCACCTGAGTTTGTGCCACCAGAGGGGTTGGGTGTGGAACTCTCCTGTTCAGTGTGATGGCAGGAGAACTGCAGACGTGGCTCTCCTGCAAGTGTTTGCCTTGATTCCCACCAGGAAAGCATTCCTGGCTGTTTATCCTGGGTGTTCAGGGGGCAGGAAGCTGAGTCACCTCTCATTAGGGTAGGAGCTCAATCAGTGCACCTTAAAATTATATCAACAATTAGAGAAAATTGTGGATTAAGTTAAGGGAAATCGTGTATGGAGAAATTTCAGATTTACTGATACTACTTTTGGTATCCCAAGCTATAAATATGTGCAAGATTTTAATTATGATGGGACTGTGAAGTTGCAGAAGGATACTGGTTTTGGAGAGCAACAAGGATTTTGACTGTGCTGCTGCCTGGAAATGAGCTGGTTTCCAGGGAAACAAAGTAAAAAAGGAGTGGGAAGAGGGGTAAAATGGACCATATTTTCCTATGTCCACTTCCAGTCAAAGGAAAAGTAGGTACAAAGGGTGATGCACTTGCAAGATGGAAGTATTTTCCCTTGGCTTGTCAAAGAAGAAGTTAAAGTTCAGAGTAAGGCACCATCATGAGTGTCCATTGGTGGTTGTGTGTGGGCCACTAGAAGGGGAGGGGGCACTGGGACACAGCAAACCCAGTAACCCTGCAGGTACTGGGCTGGGGGGGCTGATGGCTGCTGCTCTGGCTCTTGCAGGCGATTTCCCAGCAGGATCTGGTACATATGGCCATCCAGATTGCCTGTGGGATGAGCTACCTGGCCAGACGGGAGGTGATCCACAAAGACCTGGCTGCGAGGAACTGTGTGTAAGTACTGAGCCCTCTGCAGCTGCAGCTCCCTGCACTCAGCCTGAGCTCTCCTTCCAAAGGCAGCTTTGGGGTCCCTGGTGTAGTCAGTGAAGTAGTCTTCCTCCAAAGCAAGGGGAACCAGGAATTGTGGTTCTAAAGGACCTCTCTGCAAATGTTTCAGCTGGGTTTGTCTATCGCTTTTTCAAAGGCTTGAAAAGCATTGAAGCTTCCCTTCAACTTTAATAAAAGCTTGGAATATCTTCGACAGTTCATCAATGGATAGATTTTTGTTTGAAGTTGGTTTTCTTCATTTTTTCTGCCTAAAAACTGAGTTAAAGACTTTGTTCATTCGTAGATTTCTTAGCTGCCAAATGATGGAAAGGTACAAATACAAATATATATACAAATACAGATGTGCTCTGGAATGGCAGGAACGCCAGAGAGGGGTTTGAGACCATCTTCAGGCTGCAATACAATCCAAAATGTAGAGATGGAGGTGTTTGGTGGCCTTCTAGGAAGCCAGTCACTCAGTGACCACCATCTCTGCTCTTTTGCCCCAAAAGGATGCTCAGTGTGATGGGGTTCCTGACAGATTCTGTTCCTAATTTCTATTGCTTTTCCTCACTGGTGAGCACATTGAGTAGGAAGTGGGACCACAGGAAACAGAGGTCACAAACATCAGGGACATCTCCTGGAGCTTTGTATCTGAGAATATATTTTTATTTATTTTTCATATTGGAGAATGGTTTGGGTTGGGAGGGACCTTAAAGCCCATTTAATTCCACCCCCTGCCACAGATTGGAAAGAGAAAGAGGTGACAGTAGCCAAGGTCCCCTGAAGGACTTTGTTCCATCTGTCCCTCTTTGTTTCCCAGGTTTGCTCTGGGTGGTGAAAGGCTGGGAAGTGCATCAGACTCATATCCTAATTTTGGGAAAGGAGCCAGGATTCCAGTGATCTTGGCAGGTTTAAGGAAGGAAATGCTTTTGGTCTCATGTGCCCATGGCACAGCCAGGTCCAATTACAGTGGACATGAGGATTACACAAGTGAGGGCTCTCTAATCACTGGGGAATTGCCCTTTGGATTGAATTTGTTTTCAAGCAAGTCTTCTAGGAATTTCTCTGAACTTTGAAAGGAAATTTCCTGGTGTGTAAATTTTGAGGATAAGAAACTGGCCTGAAAGTGCATAGAAATAAAATAAATAAAAAGATACCTGGGCTAGTAAAGAGGGAAACACAGAGATAGAGCATTTATGTTTCATATTTCTCATCAAAATAGAAATAATTGACAAGATCAGAAGACAACAAAAATGAATTTGTTGCAATACCCCCAACTCAATGTTCCTTCTGTATTTTTGTCATACAATGCTGAAGCCAACATCTCTGCCATATTCTGAAGTCAGCTGTTTATGAGAACACTGAACTTTATTACACACAGTTTTAGGTTCAAAGAGTTTGAATCACATCCCAGAGGGGGCAAATTTTTTGTGCTATTTTGAGTCATCTTTTTTTGATTAAAGTAAGTTTTCCTTAGAACCCAATTTCTGACAAGCATCAATATCTCTTGTGGAGGGAATAAACAGTTTTTCAGCAGATGGCTTGATCAGAAACATACTTTTGGACCACAAAGAGTACTGGTTGCTTAAAGATATTACCAGCTCTTGCTTTGCTTAGATCTTAGCCTCAATATTGCCACAGAGGTACTAGAGCTCCAAGGTGTTTAATTGCTCTGATAGGGGATCTCTAAAAGAGCAGGAGTAACTTGAGGCAGTTTTTTGTTTGCTTTAACAGTAATTTTTAGCACTTGTAAATGTTTGGTTTTATTTAATCAAGCCTGCTGATTTTTCTAGTGCTTATCAGCTGGCACAGAATAAATCGGTGCCGTGGTAATATTTGCTAATCACAGAGTAAGCGTGTCTGGATGCAGGAGAGCGGCAGCGCTCGGGATGTGTTTCGCAGTGCCCGGTTAGATGGGCACTGTGGGGCTGGGGCAGGGCAGAGGGGCTGGGGCAGGGCAGAGCCGCTGG
>VZUA01042704.1:0-14251 GCA_013401035.1 Horornis vulcanius
CTGCACAAACCTATTAATGTGGGGAATACTTCTGCAGAAAATGACTCATTTTAAAGGCCTCTTATCAGGCATAATCAGATGAACTCTAGTCTGAGCCACACACTCCAGAGGACCCACATGCCTCTCTGGGGCTATTAGCTTGTTATCCCACTGATTTTGGGAACAATGCTGGAGCTACCCTATCACTATTGTTCCTACCATCATGTTGCAGTTACAGCCGGTTCTATACAGATACATTAAAGAGGGGAGAGCACCTCTTCACACATAGCTAAATTGTATCATCTTTGCCTGCAAATTTGGCTCCTATGTACATTTTGTTAAACAAGACTGTAACAATATCAACACCCAACTCTGCTTTCCTAAAGGATTGATACATCTGTAGAATCAGTGGAACCCTGTGAAACTTCAGCACCCTCACTTAAGGTGAAGGTGTGACTGAAAATACAGTGAATTCCAGGTTAAAAAAAAAAAAAAAAAGGAGTAACAGCATAAAAGTGAGCAGGGCTTGATGCTCATAGCAGGACATAGATGCCTGCATGATGAACTTAAGTATTCTGGTTGTTTCATCCTCTGCTTTTCCATTTGGATATTTATACATTATGATACCTTTTATTACAAGATGAGAATTGTCTCAAGAGTCCCAGTCTTGCACAGTGCAACGAGAAAACATGAAGAGAAAAATCACTGCCACGCTGGCTACATGGTATTCCTGACATCACCAAACTTTCAAGTACTTCACCCAGGGGTGGGAGGAGAACTGTCCAATTTTTTAGCCTTACTTTATTATTCTATATACCTGCATCTTCCATATATTAGAACTGATGCGCTGTGCAAGGGAACTGTGTTTTCCAATTTCAGTTTAAATTTATTCTTACCAGAGAGAGCTATAAAGGATACATCAATATATTCATTGGAGAAACAACAGCAACTCAACTTCCTCAGCTTCTTATTTCTGCACACGGGGAATGTACCACCTTTTATAATGCGAAATGGAACGACTCATGATTTTTCTCAATGCATTTCTAACATACACATTCCTGGGAATCTAGGGTTTAATAATGGAAAAGCTCAAGAGAAATGTACTTTTGCAGCTGGAGTCTGCCTGCCAAAGCAAAACCTGTATCGTTGCTTTAAAATTAGAGCTAGGGTCAGTGACAGTGAATGGTCAAACCACTTTTCAAGACATTTTGGAAAGCTACATCCAAGACTGTATTTTCAGGATGACTTTAAGGTTTGGCAGGCAAAGGTTGCAGAGAAAAGGGATGGTTCAGCTGACTACTCATTCTCACCACCTCTCCCAGCCACATCAGGGAAAGATCTAAATGGGAACTAACCCAATGGAAACAACAGAAATTTATATTCAGCTGGATTTGCCCCCTGACCTGGTTGATCACATCACTACCATTACAAGTTCAGAAGAGGAGGTGAGAACAGGTGAAAATGTATCCCCACCCCACTGGATTGCAGCCTACAATTTGGATGGCTTTAAATTAATTAAAACCTAAACTGCAGAGATGGATCTGTATTTGTGGAGATATTATAGATCCTTGTTTTTCCAACAGGTAGCTTACCAAGACCCCTGGTGTCACGACACTGCAGTACTCATCGTGGAGGCCATGAGTTGCAAACCACTTGTCTCACAAAAAACAGTCACCTGGAAAAAGGAGAGGAAAAGTTTCACCAACAAGAACTCACAGCCAAGCTGTGCACCCTTTCCATGCATTCAACCACAGAAGCAGAGAAATCAAAAGTTGCTCTGAACCACCAACAAGGGGAAGCCTCTGCTCAGCCTGGAAAGATTTATCAGCACCCAAGAAGCCACCATCAGACTGGAAGACTCAGAAGAACCATACTGCCTGCCCATGGAGGGGAAATAGGGCAGACCTGCTTTAGCACTCCCATGTTTAGCCAGCTAAATTCCCATGAGCTCATCTGTGCTTAGAGAAGCTGGCACAAAGCTTGGACATATCACCTTCCCTTCTCTGCACCATCTCTCTTCAAAGGCTCACCTTCCCCTCACAATGCGCCCAGCAATTCCTGCCAAACCCTTGTGCTTCATATATGCAACCTCCTCCACAGCCAGACAATGTATAAACAGAAACATCAAGTATCAGGTAAAGCCAGGCAATCACATCTAGGGGAAAACCAGGCAGGTTGGAAGGAGGAAGCACTATCTACTGCTCTGGCAGCTCCTACTTCACATCACTGCATACCCTACAGGAGGAAGGGAATCCAGAGCAAGTTTAAGTGCCTGAAAGATTGGCAATACAAGGAAATGCAGGCTCTGAAGAGCGGCTTACTGGTAAATTTGAGGTTAGTAGAAAAAAGAGCAGCGACCTGCCAACTTCTCCCTCACCCACTGTGAAAACTGTAGAGGCTGCAAGAACAGTATGAATCCAGACAACACTCACACTGTCAGGGCCAGCATGGTATCTCAGAGCACTCTCAGCTATTTACACAGCATGGACAGCCCTGCAGTTAAAGTACAACTGCAAACTGAAACCACTACCCAAATTTCTCTGTGTAATCCCAAAGCATTCTGCTGACCAGATCTCCCAACAGAAACACAGGAGCTGGCGGCTCAAATAGTTATGCATTGTGAAAGCCTGTGCATATTCTCTTCCCTCCAACATTCTTCAACTATTATCTACTGCAGCTTCACCTTAATAATGTAGCTATGTGCTGCCATGTAATCCACTTCACAAAACCAAACTACAAAGCTAGTCCCAAACAATGCAGCTACATTCTCCACCCAGTCCAGCCAAATCAAACAATGAAATCATCTACGTGATAGACCATCCTTATCTAGCCAAGTCACACCTGCAGACAGAAGCTGAAACAAACACCTATCGCAACAAGCTGCTTCATCCAGTAAAACTCACCACAGCAGCACAATCATGCCTGAATCCAATTATCCAGTTACATCTCCTCTCCCCTTTCCCCCACCCCACCCAACGAAACAATACAGGCTAAGCCATGCCAGTGCCAATACTGACACACCTCTACCAAAGCAGGGACAGAAATCACTTTTTCCCTTGAAGAGAAAGGATGTGAACACCAGCACACATCAGGATGGAGAGAATCTATCATAAACATTGCTCAGAGCTCTATTCCTTGAAACATTCAATTCCAGCTTGGCAGTGAAGGACAGCCTGGCACACCATAGTTCAGGACGGCAAAAGGGACACCATCCATCTTTTAGGCTACCCAGTAACTGCGCTGTAATTCCATTCCCTAGTGTCCCAGCTCTGCTGCTCACCTGCACAGTCTTAGCCCTGTCAGCACAAGGCAGTTTGCTTCACAGTGAATTTAAGGGCAAAAGGCAGAGAGCACGCACACAAAGCAGCTACCACAGAGTAACTAACAAGATGAAAATGCACATCTTAGTTTACCTTTCAGTTAAATATTTTGACCACCCCTGTACTTTTACAAACCACCCACTATATTACTGTACTGCAAATACATTTTAAAAAAATCAAACATGCTAATTCCTACTTTATGGCCTTAAGCTGAAGAAGCTTGATAGTGACAAGTGGTCAAGTACTTGGTGGCATACAGCATTATGGCTATTCCAGCAGGAACAGCTGCAGTTATCACTGATTCACTTCAGTCTTTTCTCCCTCTTTGAGAAGAAGAATGTGGAGAGATGAAATAAAGACATACCAAGTAGATAAAAGTATCAGACTTGTGGCCCGACTGTGACATGAAGCATTAAAGGCAAGAAACCTTTCTCTGCATACAAGAAAGAGCACACTGCTATTTTCCCCATGGCCTTTCTGAGACTGTCAGTCTGTGCTGGACTGAGGGTGGTGAGAGCTCAAAATCAGCATGGAAAAAGAAAAAAGGCTGGAGACCTGCTGCTGCAGAAAACAAATGATAACTTTGAATGCAAGCTGAGCCTGCACCCTGAATTGTATCTGTGACAGCAGAGTGGGTAAGGAAGGAGAGAGAGTGGAATAAGAGATTGCTCAGGAAAGAACAGAAGCTTTAGGAGGAACCAAGAATAGCAGCAGGCAGGAGGTATTTGAGCAACCACTGATCCTGACAGCCACCATCCACCAGTGGATTCCCTGTGTGACCTGAGAGGTGGGGCAAGGCAATGAATCAGCCAACGCGCTCCTTCAGCACATTTTTACTGGGAAGGGCACCTCCAATTTCTCCGACCCTCATTCAACCACATGAGAGGGAGAAAAGCTGCACTGGCAAAAGGTGACTCCACTACACCCAAGAGCTACCATTGGTTTTCATCACGTGCTGCACATACCAGTTTTGTTGAGCATTTGCTTATTTTACACACTTGCAGCTGAGCTGCACATGACTTTTTAATAAGCTGCTGTTTAATAAAGTACTTGATTACACACTTCGTTGATAAGGAGAGCAACTGGGAAACAAGGAGGACACAGGAAGTGTTATTCACAGCTTTTATTGAGCTGTCAGACTTCCTTAAGATCATGTAAAAGCAAATAGATAAAATGACATGACTATTCTACACGCCATACATCTCCCTATGACACTTGAGGATATAGGGACATAAGACACTTCAATCCCTTGAAGCAGTCCAAATTTCTAGATAGGGCTCCCTACCAAGGGCTAATAACTACACCTTTAAATGTGCCTCTGCCTCCTAGCAAAAGCTGTCCTCCTCATCCTTTCCCAGGAATGGATAAAGCACATGCCTGTCACACTACTAGGATCAAACCCATCAGCATTCAAATAGTCTGTCAAAAATGCAACCTTACCTTCTGCACACCAGCTCTGTACTGGACCCAGGAAAGCAACTATCCAACTCTACCCCTTCCAGCACTTGTGATACAGCTGAAAATGAACTCTGGATAAGATATGAATAACATTCAGGAGACAACTTTCCTGTTTCATCCAACCAGGTGTCCATGTGCTCGCTGGCACTGGCACAAAAGAGGCAGCACTGACTGATGGCACAGGCATGGATAGACTTACGCTTATTGAAATCCATTTCTGCCCATCTTCTGCCAGGTCCCTCTGCCCTTTTTCTTAAACACGGGCAGGAAACACCTCAGGTACCTTCAGATAGGTAACTTGGATACCAAAGGGTAGGTAGAGATAACTTGTTCATCTAAGGTGATTAGATAGCAACTCACAGACAGACATCAGTTTCTAGATGGTCCTAACTTATCCTGAAACAGTATGGACTTTCCTATGTTTATGTCATAACAATAAAAAATGATACACAAAGTTCTCACAGTCTCCCAGAGAATTCCATCTTACCACATCAGAGAAATCACTGCTACTCCAAAGTCTTCACAGCACTATCTCTCTGCTCACAGTTTTATACCAGAAATTACTCCCAATAAACACAATAATCAAGAACTTGTAGCAAAAAAGTTTAGGTGACATGAATGTGGGGGCTACACAATCTCCACCATGCATTACTGTAGCATCCACAGGGAAAATACCTTCTCCTGCACAAGAGGTGTGTAAGAACCTCTCTGTTAAACTCTAAATGAGTAGGTTATTGCCCACAACTACCTCTAGCCCTGAAGCACAGAGAAAGGGGCTGAGCTAAGACAGACTCAGCTAAAATTAGTACCTTGAAGACCAAGAGACAGACAGGGAAAGGGCATGCAAGATTCTATGCCATTACATGGAAAGAAGTTCCCTTGAGTTGCTTCATTTAATGTAAGAATTTAGGACCAGAGGATAAGCCTCCCAGAAACTGCAAGAATATTTAATCAAGCCCATGCAAATGCAGTACAGCGTGGTCACACAATGCAGCTCTGCTGAGCCTACCCATCCACATCTCTCAAATAAGACAGTACAGACACCCTTCCTCCCATACTTCCCCCAGCCCCTATCACATCACACATGGACCTTTCCCAAAGAACAAATCTCTCCTGAAGTCCATTCAAAACAACAAAGGCCACAGAAAATCCAACCTTTTGCTCTACATCCTTAAAATGTGCAGTGAAGACAATCACTGACAAAGCACAATACAAACAAAAAGGCTCAGAGAATTAAGTGTTTTATGAGTTTCTCATGTCACTACCTCTTTTCTGAGAAAATGGTATCTCTAGCAACTATTCTCTTCCTTCTGACAAGTACACAGATAACAAACAGTAGCCATGATATAAAGGCCGTATAAGTAATCAGTCTTTTTAGGTACTTTTAAAATCATTCTAAAACAGTCTTCTGCAACAGACATGTTGCCTGCTACTCTCACAAGCATAACTTTTAAGAGTTGTGAATAACACTAACACTCCTTGTCAAGCGGACAACTATATGTCCATTAAACTTTATTTTCAATGTATTTAACAACACTTCAGTGCATTATTAATCCAGTGGGGATGCACGGCTGTCCTAGACAGCTTCTGACTCTGTACAGCTCCTTCCCCAAAGTAGTGGAGGAGACAGACATTCATGGACACTGGTGATCAAATTCAAGGCGTACACAGACAAACACTGAGAGCTTTTCAATTTCCTATCTGCTATTACGTAAAAAAACACTTGAACTACTTGGTTCGCTTGGGACTGGAAGAAGCTCTTGGCAGATTCTGACAAAGTTCCAGAATTCAGTCTGGGGAAAAAGCCAAAAGAAAAATTCTTTTNCAATATATGGCAGGCTTCTGCAGCTTTCCATATCATGTTAGCAGTTAATAGCCTTAGCATCAGTCAGCATTGCATGCAGGAGTCCAGTGGGTAATTAGAGTTTTCCATGGCCTGTTTTCATAGCTTTGGCTTCTGTCAAAACTTCATTTACTTTTCAGGAGTTAGGAGAAGCCACAGGCAATATCTTTCCCCTTACTTCTCTGGGTTTAGTTTTTCAAAAATTTAAGTAGGGACATCAGCACGAACAACCACAGGTAAAAGACACCTGTGTTGAGCTTGCCAGCAGCCCATTCTCCAGAAACTAATCTGTTGAAAAAAGGGCTGGGGGAAATATGCTGAAATACTGGATGGGGAGACAGGACCAAGGAGATAGCAGTTTGTTCTTCTACAAGTATTAACATCACACTGCTCAAACAAAAGGCTTGGGAGAAACAAGTCACCAATCAGTTCAACATGGAAAAAAACCCAAGTGCTTTTTCCTTCCCTTTCAGCATCTCTTCAACAGGCTTCCAGAATGAAAGATAAGAAGCAATCCTCAGGCATAACTCCTTGGGCTGCAGTCTTGTCAGTTTTCATAAGCTANACAGGACCAAGGAGATAGCAGTTTGTTCTTCTACAAGTATTAACATCACACTGCTCAAACAAAAGGCTTGGGAGAAACAAGTCACCAATCAGTTCAACATGGAAAAAAACCCAAGTGCTTTTTCCTTCCCTTTCAGCATCTCTTCAACAGGCTTCCAGAATGAAAGATAAGAAGCAATCCTCAGGCATAACTCCTTGGGCTGCAGTCTTGTCAGTTTTCATAAGCTAAGTGGGGCTGGGATGGGTCAGTACAGGACAGAGCTCCTCTGAGAAAAACCCAGTGCTACAGCAAGCAGCAATTCCCCACTCTGCTGCAAGGGGACATGACACACGACACCAGTCGGAATTGCTGGGGGCGAGCCATACACTTTCCTTCATGCTGACCTTCACCTTTGCAGCTCTCTGGTCTCTCTCCTCCCAAATGAGCACTTTTCCAAGGCTCTCCTGAGCATCATTACCTTCCAGCAGTGCCTGCCAGACCAGTTTTCGTTCAGGACTGTCACCACCAGCCATCCCTCTGCTCTGCTCCTTTACAAGTGCCCTCCTGCTGTTCTCAGGCACCTGGGGAGCTCAACACCGCAAACCCGGCATTCCCACGGGAGCAGAGCTGAAGAGTTACTACATCCCCTGCAGCTTACTGCTGAGTAAAATGTATGCCAGGGTGTGCTTGTCCCTGGTGCACTGAACTTCTCTCTACTTTGATTTTAGACCCACATTAGGCGTGTGAGAGGCAGCACGACCCTCAGTCCCACACTGCAGTGATTCCATCCTGGCCTCCCAGTTGTTAAATGCAGGATCTTCCACACAGCAATGACTCTTCTAAGGAGTAAGGCACTTCAAAGAGCTCCAGCAAGCAAAAACCGCATGTACACTGTACTCCACGATGCTACATGATTATATCAAAGCTGCTGGGATGAAAAACTGACATTTGATAAATAACATGAGGTCACCTCAAAGATCTCAGAACACTGCATGTAGAACTGTTATTTTGACAAGAAATTAAGCAATTGTATAATCAGGTCTATTATCAAATCTACTGCTTTGACACGATCTTATAAAAGTATGAGGAGCATGCAATTCCAATTGCTGCAGGATCCTCCCTCACTCAACACAAGATGTAGGCATTTAATATTCCTCTAGTTAGCCACGCATGTACAGCACAGCCTAACGCACTTCAAAGTATTTACTGTGCTGTATAAACACAGCGCTATTTTCAAAGCCTCATAACTGTCAAATCAAAGCTGGCTTTCACTAAAGCATTCAGAAACATTTCTGCTGGATGGTGGCTATTTGCCTGACAGTTTCAACCTTCTATCCCCCAACCACAAGAAGGTTAATTTTTTTTTTTTTGGTAGATATGCATATATATATAATTATTATTTTCAAGAGGCAGAAGAAAGTGTTTTCTTGCTAACGAGCTGTCAAATCATTTTGACTTGAAGTTTTTTACTTTGTTCCTCAGACACATATATAAAACTTCCATTCCACTAAGGGAAGTCCTGGAAAGAGTTTCTCCATACACAGGACTGCCTCAACTGCCCATTGTACCAGCTGTCCCTGTTGAGGCTGTGGCTGCTCACCTCAACAGGCTACAGCTTTGTTTTATATTACACTGCAAATACATTTCTAATCAATCCTCAAACAAATCCAGATCAGTACATAGATAAAACACTGCCATTTCACAGGCAGTGGAACAGTGATATCAAGACACCTGAAGGAGTCAGTTTAGCAAAATGCAGAAAGCAGAGCTCTGAGCAACCTGAAAAATGGTCTGCACTGCTTGATCTCACCCAGTGTTTTTATCAGTGAACCACTAAACTAGAATTTTTGTTCAGGTCTTCACAACTCTGTACAACACTGCAAAGGTGGCCAAGATAGCTTGACACAACATACACAGGCAGACTCACAGACTTAAAACAATTTGTAGAGCATAAGTAACATGGTCAAGCAGATAAATCACAGCACATTAAGAGCCAAGCTCTGTGCTCAAGTTTGCCACCAAATCCAAGCAACCCCACTTTCAAAAGAGCCCATGGGCCCCAGCCACCCTGCTGATAAGGTAAAACAGATATCTGCACCCTTTGTTCAGAAGGCAGAGAGGACAACCACAGGCACACGAAGACCATCCAGTGACAAGGTGGGTCAGTGATTTACAGCTCTCTTGCTCTGCTACTATGCAGTCAGAGCCCCACCAGAAAGCCAAGGAGGAAAAACACAGTGGCACTGCCTTCTTAAGAGGCCAAACAGCCATAAAAACAAGACACCCAGCTCAGAGTAATTGCCAGTGCTAGGAGTTGAACAGGCAGCTGTGTGGCTATCTGTTCCTGAACAACAACTGCTCTGAACTCAATACAGAAAACAGGAAATTCTCCCTCGATTCCATATGCAGCTAAATTATTGTGTATATCATCCACTCTTTATGCCATCGACGGTGCACTAAGGAGCACTTAAAACCAGCATAGTTTTCAAGACTACAGCACCCAATTTTCAGTGAAATCTCAGAGGACATTGCTCTTTCTTTGTTGAAAGAAATCATGCTAGTGGTAGAAGGCACTTTCCTTTTTCCTTCCTTCAAAAGATTTCATTGATTCTGCCTAGGCTTTAAAAAACAAATAGGCCAACCACCTTACTGTTCATCTCCCTTCCTATTCCACAAGCATCTTCTTGGAGGCCAAACAAGGAAAATCCCACTTCTGCTTTTAAGTCTGTCTGGAAAAAAGGGATCTCTCTAAAGAGATAACATTCATTCTTCAGATATAGTTAATTGCCATTTCGTAACAGTATTTTAAATAAATTCAATTAGTGTTGTCAAAGTAGATCAAAACCAAAGTGCTCAGATTCAACTTTGCAAAAGACAAGGCAAGAACAACCTACAGAACCAGGAGTAAAGAAAATGTAAAAAGTTGTGAAGCAACAGCTCACGATAGCCACAGTTTAGTAACTCAGACCAGATTTCAGGATGGTTGACCAGGGTCCAATCAGAAACCCATGGCACATCTCATACACTGGTTCTCCACCAAGTTTCCAGAAAGGAGTGTGAGAACCCTGCAGCAAACCATCCCTCCCTTTCTCAATATAGAAGCACAATTGCTAGAGCAGAATAAAAAAAAGTTTAGACCACAGGCTTAATACCTCTTCCAAAATTTCCACTGTCACTGATTACGATAATTGAATATTCTGCATATTCTTACAGACATCTGATGCTTTTTAACTCTTGTTGAATTCTTGCTCCTCAGCAAGATTCTCACAGCGTGAGTTTCACTGCTTAATTGCAACCATACTAAATAGTCTATCGTCAATTTACAGTATATGTTCTGTATCATCAGAAAGTTTTGATGCAGCAGAAACTCTTCCACAGCGAAGCCACCTCACTCTTCTGTTGGCCCTGCTTAAAGCTTCTTAAAGAGGGCTTCTCTTTTGATACCTCGCATATATGTTCAGAGATGATTTTTGGCAAAAAGAACAAGGTAAGCTGAAGAAACTGTTCTCAGGCAAGGGAAGCTGTAACAAACAGGTGTAAAAAACATTTAGCAAGTTTAGCAGACTCTTAGGGGTATAGTTAGATGAGCATTCCTTTTGGCAGCAACGCCAGCTTAGAGAACTGCTGGTACCAATATTTATTCCCACCCCTGCACCACACTGTGTGATGTGCCCGTGGCCAAACAGCAAACCAGTTTGGCAAACTGATACAGGCTAAGTATCATCATTTCTTTGCCAGGCTACTTCTAATCCAGATCAACTCCCTGATCCATTCCAGAATCCAGCTGCTCCAACAGCAGCACCAGCACACACAGCAGTGGTGCAGAATCAAAACAGATGAGCACCAAGGATTCCTAAAAACCCAGCTCTAGCACTGAAGAAGTGCTCACAGGAATAGGAACAGAGGGCAGCTCAGCCCACAGCTAAGGGTGCAGTCACAAAGCCCACCTCTGCTTCTTCAAAAATATAAATCAAAAGTTAACAGTTCACTTGGATTCAGGACATTAAATGCCACCTATTGTTGCTAACCAGCGTTTATGAGCCTGCACGGTCTTAAAGGCAACCCTTCAGAAATTTCCCAACAGATCAATTTTTTTTTGTTCAAGTTTTCAAGATTAAAATTATGAATAAGTTCCTGTTCTTCTGGACTTGTAGAGTTCCTACTACAAAGGAGGTCAAGCTCCAAAACAATTAAACTTTCAAAGCAGTAAAAAAAACCCTACCAAACAAGTAAGGTTACATAGGGGAAAGCTCTTTTAAATTCAATAGGCAGAGCCGTGCTCGAACAAAAATTCAGCAGTGAAATCTCCTTCCATTCACAAATTGCTCTGAAAAAACAGAGTTAACACCTTTATTTTGCCAGCAGGAAGACTAGAGGGACTCCAGCAGCGCTTGTAAGCAGGAAATCCAAGCCCACAGCAAAACTTGCTAGGTTAAAGGACTTCATATCTATGTAAACAGACCACAAACCTTAGGGAGGCACAGAGATTTCTGTGAAGTCCAAGGCCACACAAACGAGTCAGAAGGTTTTTATGAAGGCTGCCTGCATTGCTATGAAGAAATTCTGACAAACTTCTACAAAGCAGAAGAGAAAAAGTCCTGCAAGGTAGCACAGCTCACATTTAAGATAGGGATTAGTTTGAATACTCACTTTGGTGTAATTGCTTCACAGGGTAACATTGTTGCTGTTTGGGGTTAGGGTTTTTTCCTATTGAATTTATAAAAGGCCAGCAAAATTCCTAAGCCATAGGCACAGTTTGTGAGGCACGAGAATTGACACAGCACGTCAAGAACTCAGAGGAAAAAACAACATCTAGGAAGAAACATGTAGAAATAGGTATGGGAAGTCAATGTGCTGCAGAGTAGCAAGCCTTTGAATAGCTGGGAAATATGGATCAAAGGTACTCCATTCGTATCCACATCAAACATATAAACTGCTCAGAAAAGCTGTAGTATATGAATATTTTAGCCTTGTGGCTTACAGTCGCCTCAGTTTCTATATTTGGATATTTGGTGACAAATGTAGTTTGGCTGTGGACTAACCCTAACTGAAAACAATCCAAGTACATGAACTGTAAAGATGAAATGCAAGATGGGGGGGGGAAGGAGGGGGAAAGCACAGGGAAGAAAGAGTCCACACCCTTTGTATTCATAATATCCAGAAGAGATCTACAAAGTTTCTGGTTGTACGATCAGAAAACTATTTATTTTCTTTCACATTAAAATTCAGGCCCTGCCTAGCTTAGAAGATTGTGTTGACCAATAAACAAATTAACTGATCACAAGAGAGAAAAGCAAAATACCTCCCAAAACAAACAAGAAAAAAAAAAACTCTAGCATACAAAAAGATGGTCACAACAGGATCATCATAGCCCAGCTACTCCCCCACACCAGAGCAAATCCCAATTTCTCCCAGAACATCTTTAGACATCTAAGAGCTAAATAATCTGTACTGGGAAAGCTACACTGGGAAGTCATAAACAGAACTTTTAGCGAACACAGCAAAAACCAAGTGCACAGGCACAAAATACATCCCCAAAAGAATTTATCACGTTAACCTGACCAAAGATGAGCAGCTGAATGGGAGGGGGACTTACACAAAAACTTGTTTAGGGTGGGTTTTTTTTTTGCTTGGTTTTGTTCACACTTATTTAACGTCAATGATTGATTAACATTTTGGATAAAGGAGGTCTTTGTTAGTGATTCAGCATCTCCACCCCTTCAATTAAGGTGTTAAGAGTTCACACAAGTGCAGTGAGACCCAAGATCCCCAGACCCCTCTCCACAATAAAATCCCGACCCAAAAAAAACAGATTAAAAAACAAAACAAAACAAAAACGCACTCGCCCCACTGAGAAAATTCCAAAATCCCAAAACTAACATCGTTGCTAACTCCAAGTCAAAAAAAGAAAGATGCCTTTCTTTTGTTGTTTGAGGAGAGGCCAGCAAGGGAGACAGGGAAAGAATATGAGCCCTTGAGCCATTTTTATGCACTGAGTAAGAAAAAAAAGGACACATTCATTAAAAATAATCTCTTTGGAGATCACTGTTAAAAGAAAAAAAATCCACACCGCGCAACAGAGCCATCATGCCAGCTTGTCCAGAATGGCCATAAAACCTCAGGAAAACAACCCCTGTAGTTCAGGCGAGAGAGCAGATCCCCGTGCCGTGGGATGCAGGAGTGTGCACTCCTGCAAGCACAGCTCCTCTGCCGTGGGACTGACCCAAAACGACTCTGCGTGTGTGCCCCTGATCAACTTTCCCGGTTTCACACCTGTAACACCCTGCTTCAACCAGAAACTGGCCATTACAGACCTCATAGGAGGTGGGAGAGAGGTAAACAAAAAGATGTGGGAATAAAGCTGTTTAAGTATGTTAATTCTTTCATTTGATTTCATATAATGCCTTCCCGAGCTTTCCAGTGGCCGTTATTGAAATATCTCGAGCAATCACTGATCAAATAATCCAACAAAACAGAAGGAAAGAAAAAAAAAACTACATCACTTCTTTTTTTTTCCTCATGCTTTTAAAGCTTGATACATTTAAGGACGCTTCAGAGCATCCTATGTCTGTGTGGGCTTTTCACAGATAAATCAAGGACAAAATACTTTCAAGAAAAATAAAAACGTAACTGGAACCCCTAAAAGAGAGAGAGCTGTCTCCCCCGCTTCCTCCAACTGTGTTTTGACAGAAAAGCAACCAGGCACCAACAGGGAGGCTTAAGGAGACCAACTTGACTTGGCACAACCCTTTCTTCTCTGCCCAGACCAAGGAGAAGGTGATACTTCACCAGGTAAGGGCTACAAGACCTGATGATCCTCTCCCAAAAGTGAGGTTCATGGTTATTTCCAGACCAGCTTCAGAGTCCGTGTTAGATTTGGCATCTGAAGAATAAAAGCATCTTCCCTTTCACCTTGGTGGGCTTTGAATCACTTCACAACCAGCTCCCATCTGACACTTATTTCATTCTTTCTTTGCTGCATGACAAATTTCTGATTTCTCATGTAGTTTACTATTAAACCACTAATCATGTAATCATCCCACCTTAATATTTTACACCCAAATAACAACCCACAATTGACTGTCACATCAGATTCTTCCCATCTGT
>VZUA01042721.1:0-10179 GCA_013401035.1 Horornis vulcanius
TGGACATGCTCCAGCCCCTCAGGGTCTCTCATGCCACAAGGGTCCCCAAACTGAACCCAGGATTGGAGGTGTCCCAGCAGGGCGCAGCATGTGCCACATGTGATGTCCTCACAGATGTCATGGTTCTTTATCAATGCTCTCTAAAGTTGCAGCTGGATGAACCTGTTTTCACCTGGCAAATCCTGTCTTGGTACTCAAGGCCTGAAAATTCCAATGGAATTCTGCCCAGCCAAGAAACAGTCCCAGATGCCAGAGCTGAAACACCTCAGGGAGACAATGGATGGCAGCAGGAGTGTCCCCAGCATGGATTCAGCACAAGCAGGACATCCATACACTGTTATTTTGTCAACTCTGAACTTCATCCTCTGTGCCTCTTCCTCCTCTCCAAATACCCCTTGGCTGCTTTAGTGGCAATTTTAACAGCAAAAAGGTTGTTGTGATGAAATGGACACACCTTTCTCACACTGCCTGTACCAAACCCACTTTGTAATATTAGGTCAAACACAAATGCCATTTGGGACCACTGCTGAGAAAGAGAACATGCAGAGGCAGAAAGAGGGCAGGCAGCAACTTCTAACTCCGTCCAAAAGGTGGAGTGTTACTGCCTGGAGCTCAGGGATGAGGGATCCAAACCTCTTGTGGGCAGCAAAAACTTCCCAGACTGGTAAACACCAGCAGTTCAGGAATGGATGTGTGCAGCCAGTGAGCCAGGAAACAGATCCCACCCTCCCCTGGGATTCAGCAGGAGTTTGGCTGAGCCAGCTGCAGATCCCTGGAGCATAGAGAGCCTGAGGAGCACATCAGGTTGGAGTGAACACAACTCTGAACTGGCTCCAATCTCCTGGATCTGTTTTGGGAATCGCAGGGAAGCTGCCACTGCACCAGGCAGGGCAGAGCTGCACAAGGAACTGACTGGGAAAGCCTGGCCTTATTTTGGCAAAAATACTCTGTTTCCCTGCCTGCCTCACTTTCCCAGCTGTGCTCTTAGTGGGGATTCAGAGCTGTGTCAGGCCAGGTACAAGCTCCTCATTATCCTTGGAAGAGTCAAATGAGAGCCAGAACAGCCATACAAGAGCCCAAGAACCACTCACAGAGTGCAACTCCCTGACCTGATTTCAATAAACAAGCAAAACCCCAAAACTTCTGAAGTATGAAAGCCCAGATCTCCCTCAGCCCATCACCAGTTAATTCCTGCACTTCTGATTTCCCTGGAAAAGGCACATTGCTAGTCCCATGATCCGTGCTGAGAAGTCTGGCAGCAAATGGACTGGGAGCTCAGGGGTGCATCTGAGAGGGGCTGTCACATCTCATCTGTGAGACTGGAGATGGAAAAGTCAGGAGGGGGCTCAGGAGCACCCCTGAGGTCTCCTCCCCTTGCCAACCCATCAGAGCCGTGCAGCTCCAGGTCATGGCATGGGAGGAAACCCAGCAACTTCCATCCTGCAGACACAGAAATGCATAGCAGAGAGGCAGAGAAGAGCAACGTGCTGGAAATCCAAAGGCTGTGATCCCAGGGGATTATTGGAAATACCTCCTTTCTGCTCACTAAGTGAGGCAGAGCTTATCTTTCCACACTTTGCTCTTTGGCTGATAGCCCAGCTGCTTTAATTACCAGAGGCTTTCGTCAGTGCAAATCCTCTGTATTGTTGTGCAATTACTTCTTCAGCAGGTTCCTCCTCGGGATCTGTCAGACAGGATTTCCACCACAGCAGGAAAACAAAACATCTGTCAGAGCAGGTGCCTTTATTTGTGAATTTGTTCACATGGGTGCATCTCACTCTTTGGAATACATCACACTCAAGGATGCTCAGAGATGTTTCCAGCATTTAAAAGCTGGTCTGACCCATCCTACAAGAGCTTCAGTGCAAACATTTGTATCTGAGGGCATCCAAATGAACACCACAGCCCAACAAAGGGAGGAGGGAATTGGACTCAGACTATAACTCACTGAGCAGCTACTAAAAAACCCCGAATATAAACTCTGATACAAGCAGAGCCAAGAAGCCATCAAGTTTGCAGGCAGGTTATTGTTTTGATGGGAAGAGGACAGTGGATTTATTAATGTTTATGTGGCTGGGAGCAGCAACCATAAAGCACTCGGGCACATAAAGTCAGTTTTGGCTTCCAGGTTGATTCCAGACAGGAAGCCTTCCAGGGACTTCTGAGATGAGAAAGCTGAGATCTCACTGTGGAAGTTCTGGGTGAAATTAAGACAATTTGCTGCCAGCATGCCTGCCCTCAAATCCATCATGGAGGGATGAGAGCTCCTTTATGGAATGTTAGAAGAGAAGAACTGTTCCTGTACCCACACCATGATCCTCAAATTGGCATTTTATCCCTCATTGTTCCTGTTGTTCCAGGAGCACAACTCATTGAGAATTGCAATTTCCATTAGCTCCAACAGCAGAAGATGGGGTTGGGATGTCCTGAATGTGGCCAAATGAAGGGAGAGGCATCTTCCCCAAACACACCATTTTCTCTCCAGGTGGCAGAGCCAGCCAAATCTGGATACGAGGTCTAGATGGGTTTCTAAGGAATTTCCCTTTGCTTGTAATTTCAATTTCTGGATCCTAATTGCTAGAATCCTTGGCTAAATCCTATTTTACCTGGTCCATGTCTCACACCAGCCCATCATTCTTCTGCCCAGAGGAACAGAGAACTCAAGCCATGGGCAGTGTCATGTCCTTCAAAGCTTCATTTATCCCAAGGCTTTTCATATTTGGTTCAACAAAATCCAGGAGGAATAAAAGCTTCCATCAAGAGGCAGTTAATAATTACTGCCAGACACATGGTTGGGATGAATCCAGACTCCCAAAACCACCTCCCACATGTGAGCCACAGTATGGGCTGGGAATTAAGGACCAGCATGTGTTAGAAATTACAGAGATCACATAAGTGAGTCACAATTCAAAACAATTCCTTTCATAAATTCCCAGTAAAATCAATCTAATTAATACCAGTGTTTTGAAACCAATTTGCGTTGTCACCTGCATTCAGAGGAAGAGGAAAATGAGCCCTGTTGGAAAGAATTATCCAGTTTATGGCTGTTCTGAAGCTTTTCTTATTCCCTCTCAGCTCTCCTGTCACAGCCCAAGATGGGGCTGTCCCTTGTCACAGAGATAAGCCAGGCCCCCACAAGCCGGGCTCTGGGCAGCTCAGAGATCAAAGCCATGATCAGGCTGGAAATGGAACTTCCCTCCCCAAATGCTTTCAATGTTGAGAACAAAACCCATTTCTCTTCCCTCCACGAAGCTCAAATGAGCATTCAGGAAGCTGAAGATTTTGCTGAACTATTTGGATCTGAATTTGTTATCTGGGAAGACAGAAGCTTCCAGATTTCCCATCCTTCTGGTGTTAGAAAATCTAGGAATAGGTGAAAACAGCATTTCTGTGAACTTATATGCAGACATACAAGTGGATGTTTCAGTGACCAGGTGTGGCTTTCTCTGTGCCTCAGTTTCCCTCTAGTGCCCTTAGCTCCTTGCTGATGGGCCTTTGGCCATTTTCAGGAGAACGAAAAAAATCCTCACTTTTCTTAACAGGACTAACACAGATTTCCATTAATTAACTAAAGGATTTAAATAAATGGAAGTGTCTGAAAACTACTGATTTACCCCCTGATTTTCTCACAGGCTCTAAACTGACATCCCCTCACTGTCATCAGGAGAAAAAGCTCCATCCTTTCTGCGTGCTTGCAATGAAACAACTGATTCCAGGGATTCTGGAGACAGGACAAGGGAAAAACAAACTGCAGCCCTTGGTTCTGAATCCAGCTACTCCATCACCTGTTGTCACTGGCTTTTCACAGGAGATGAACCTTTTCCAAAAGTCCAGGAAAAGCCAGGTGCTGCTTTTTGGAGAGGGGAGTGCTCCATTGCCCAGCAGGGCGGGGAGACCCATCAGGCTTTATCACCAACCACAGTTTGATTTTATGAAAATGGGGGAAAAAAAGCATACATGAGTTTAATGAGAGAGCAGCATCTGCTTCCTCACCAGACACAGGTGAGGAAAGGGAAAGGGACTGTGGGGAAAAGGGGTAGGAGACTGTCCAGGAGGTGGCTGCTGCTGCCAGCCCAGCCCAAAACTTGGGAGTAAATCATCACCTTCTCCTTGAGAGCTGCAATGTCTTTGCTGATCGATCCACAGAGCTTCAGGAGGCACCTGGGAGCTACATCAGACACGCAGCAACAAGCAGTGATTAAAACCTCTCTCCTGCTTCTCATCTCTTTCTCTAACCTCATATCCAAGAGGTACCTTCCTCTTTGTAACCTCCTCATGTCCCTCACAGCTGCCTCTCTGATGTCCCAATGCCCCACGAGGTCCCTCCTGTGCCAGCAAACACAGATTTTCTTTTTTCCCATCTATTTAATACCCAAATTCCTGACCTCGGTGAGTCCTGCTCACTCCTTCCCACCTGTGCCAGGGGATCCATCCATGCCTTGTGGCACAGCATCAAGTTATGGCCTCTCTGGGAGACAAGGCTGTCTTCACAAATAAGGCAGCCTGTGCAGAATGCACAATCAAATGGCTTTGCACAGCACAACTGCTCCACCAGGACAGATAAAAGCCTGGGAAGAAAGGCAATGCAGATATCCAGGCTCTGGGACTTTATGGGAAGAAGGGCGTAGCTTGCAGTGAAGTGGATGTCAACACCCAGTTCCATCATAACAAAGTCACAGAGGATGAAAAGTAGATGAAAACATAAGGAAAAAAGAGAGAAAATGCACCCACACACTCCATTCCCCCCCATGCTTGTTCCAGTGCATGGAATAATTTGGGGACATTTGGTATTCTGCTAGTATTTAAACAGGTCATAATAGAAACCCTAAAAGTAGCAGGAATGCAGCCCTGGAAAATCAACATGGGTTTTGCTGCTGCTCCTGGTGCCAAGTCCTGTCGTGCTGCTTTTGTCCCCCAGCAGTTGTGAAAGCCTGCTCCAAACAGGGAGCGATGCACAGGCAGCTTTTGTTTGATGTTTAATAGCTTCAGCACAGGGGACTGGCCCCTGGGACACCTTCAGCCTTTCACATGTGATAAAACCCACCCAATTATGTCTCCAGCAGCAAGCAAGGATGCTTCCCTCCCTTAATTTTCCTTTCCAATGCCCCAAACACGCTTCCTTCTGGTCACCAACCCCATTAGCTGCATCCTGAGCCAAGGGGATTCGGAAAGCTGGAGCTACAGGAAGGTTTTATCTGTGAAAAAGCCACCACAAACCAGCACAAGGCATAGGGGAGAATGAAGGGCTGCATCTAGGCAGTGGCAGTGAGGAATATGAGCGTGTTGGAGTTAATATTCCAAGTGCAAATTCCGAGGAGTCGGCACTGCTTGTTCCATTATCAGCCCACGTTCACGCATCGCTGCACCTTTGCTCGGGCCCTGCAGTGACAAGCATCTGGATTTTAGGATTCGCAGGTAAACTAAGCAGCAAATTTGTTCCTTCCTCTGCTGCTACACAACAGAAAAAAACACATATGGAGATGGCAAAACTCACGGGGGATTTCAGAACTCAGCTGCCTCCCCGGCAGCACCGGCTCTGCAGGCAGCAGGTGGTGCTGCAAACCCGACAGCAGCACCCAGGCACTTCTGTGGAACATCTCCCTGCCTTCTTACAACTGCTCTCATGGAGAAACTGAGTTCACAAACCTGGGATACACTGGTGGTAATGCTGGTGCACTGAATACAGACTGTTCGACCCAGGGATGGGGCAGATCTCCTCTGGGAAGTGACTCGGTGCTAAGAAACGGGGATTTTCTCAGCTGATTTTGTGTGAATGGTTCCTTCTGGAAGTAAACCAGGAGCTCCCCGTTCCCATATGCAATCCAGGACCTCAAAGCAAAGTTGGGTTCTTCCTGATTTGGAACACAAGACCTGTGAGTCAAAGTAAGGCAGGGAAAAGCAGGATAAAGTTGGGACTCACCAAAGGGTTTCTGCAGGTGAGTTGGCCCAGAAAAGCATAGGTCACATCACCAAGCAAGACTTTGGTAAATGGTGAATTACCAAGCTGAACCAGACCCTGAGCTGGTATTTAGGCAAAGCTCCCAGGAAGGAAAAGAACTGAAATGGTGGTGTTGATCAGCATGGGCAGCGTGATGATCTCACTCTGGATCACACACACCACTTATCTTGAGCTGCTGGTTAGTTTGGAAGGTTGGTGCTGCTCTCACCAGAAAACCAAGCTTGAGGATCCAGCTGCTTGCTGAAGGACAAGCAGAGAAGCTCATTCTGCCACCATGGCCACCAGCCTGACCAGGTTCTGTCCTCCTCCTCCTCTTAGCCAGAAGCATCACCCACAGATCCTGCTGTGCTCCTTAAAATGGAGATACGAAAAACCCTTTGAGCCCTTCTGCTGGAAAGGACGTGCAAACCTCAGGCATCTCAGCTTCAGAGCCAGCTCAGCACAGCACATTTACACAGCCCAAAGAGAAGGGAAAGTCAGGACAGCATTCCCTGCCCAGCCAGCTCCTGATTTATAAATGCCATGTCAAGGGACCTGTGTGCAGCCAAACAGGTCTGCAGACCCAACAGCGCTTCCGGATTAGCCATTTTCCAGAGATTATTCCTTTTCAAACAAGCAGCTAAATGGAATGAGCCCTCTCAGCCAGCCACCAGGCCAGCAGCAAAGGACATTACGCCACTGGAAGTGGCTGCAGGGATCAAAGGCAGCGACTTATTCTGGAACAAAGCTGGAGGAAGGGATTAGTCACTGCTGGCAGCCACAGGAGCTGGCACTGAACCCAGCCTAAGTGCTCAGAGACACCTCCAGCACTCCCAGCCCACCTCAGCCCCGAGCAGGAGGAGAAACCAAACTGCTGCAGGGCTTTTCCAGCCACTGAAGGGCCTCACAAACGCAGCAGGGGGAGAGGAGCTGCAAGTTCTGGCCGTCACTTCTTAGAATGTGAAGCAGAAGTTGTGAAAATAATGCTTTGGGCTGAATAAGGTTTAGCCTCAAATCACAGAATCGCAGAATAGTTTGGGTGGGAAAGGACTTTAAAGCTCACTCAGTTCCAGCCCCTGCCATGAGCAGGGAGACCTTCCACTACCCCAGGCTGCTCCAAATCCTGTCCAGCCTGGCCTGGAACATTTCCAGGGATGGGGCAGCCACAGGGGCACCCACTTCTCTGGGCAATAAAGAAGTTCAGCAGTGGCTGTGATGTGGCTGCTGGAGCTGGAACAGTCACACACTCCTGTCCTGGGGAGTCCTCCTAAGGCAGTGCTAAAGATACAAACGCTTGGGAAAAAGTGAGATTTTGAGCTTGCACAAACAAGACTTCTCATTCACAGCCTTTGGGTTTTGCTGCAATACTGATTAACGTGAGATGGGAAGAGTTTTTACAGCTTTAAATGGGAGGGTAAAGTGCCTACATCTGTTCCAGGGCAGCCCTGAGTGACTACAAACTTCACATTACGTTGGATTTCCACCTACTCACTTCAAGCTGGGGACAGGGATAGAATATTTGATCAGACTCCTGTGCTGCTTAGGAATCTAACTGATGTTTTAGTAAATTATGCCATCTATATTTAAGTCAAAGTTTTTTTAAAAAAATCAAATATATTCTGAAGCCCTGTTTATCTCGTTATCCATGAAAGATTCAAAGTTCCAATGCAGCTTTGAGCTTGGCTCTTGATTAATTCCCAGCCCACCAGGGAAAAGAAATCTGCTTGGGAGGACAACCCCCAAATCACAGCCAAGCAGTGCAATTTGCAAAAGACATTTCAAGGAACTCATCAATAAATAAGGTCAACACATGGCGTAAGGAGAAGTCCAACTCTCCTTTGGGGAATTCTGCTAGCACAGTGCCACACATCTCTTGATGCCAGCAGGCCCTGGTGGGGTTTAGGATTCTATTTTGCATCCAAAGGCTCTTTAAAGAGCTCCACACGTTGTTTTGTCTCATTAGCTTGTAATTTACATAGAATGATAAAATGGTTTGGGTTGGAAGGGACCTTAAAGCTCCTCCCATGCCAACCCCTGCCATGGGCAGGGACACCTTCCACTATCCCAGGTTGATCCAAGCCCTGTCCAACCTGGCCTTGGACACTGCCAGGGATCCAGGGGCAGACACAGCTTCTCTGGGAATTCCATTCCTGGGCCTCACCACCCTCACAACCAGGAATTCCTTCCCAATATCCCATCTATTCCTGGCCTCTGGCAGTGGGAAGCCATTCCTTGTGTCCTGTCCCTTCATCCCTTGTCCCAAGTCCCTCTCCAGCTCTCCTGGAGCACCTTAAGGCACTGGAAGGGGCTCTGAACTCTCTCTGGAGCCTTCTCTTCTCCAGATGAACACCCCCAGCTCTCCTAGCCTGGCTCCAGCCCCCAGAGCAGCTCCGTGGCCTCATCTGGACTCACTGCAACAGGTCCACATTCTTCTGATGCTGGATTCTCTTCAATAACCTTCTGGCTTCAGGTGCTTTGATCCTGGATCATGCTGGCTCACTTGTGCTGCTGCTGTGCTGCTCCTCGGGTGCCTGGACCCACTTCAATCACAACCCAAATCCACCCTCATCCCCTTTTCTGCTGCCCTCAAGTTTCCCCATGAAGCTCTGTGCTTTGGGACATGAACACGGAGCAATTCCTTGCATCCCAAAGTTACTGGGAACGTGTTTGTTACACAGAGATACAGCACCACTACCAGATCTGAGAGAATTGGATATTCCCCATCAAAGAGCTTTTTTTCCTCATAAGGAAATCAGAATCACAGCTCCTCACTTTCTTCTGACACTGGCACACACTGACTTGTGTCTCCTGCCAATCCCACATCCCCACCTGCCTCTTCTCCTGGCCTGCACATCCCACATCTCAGGCCAGCAAGGCTCAAACGGAACCTCACCTCTGCTCCCAATGTTGTTGTCACCCTTTTCCAGAGCAGACTCTGGGATTTTTCACTGTCTGATGAAGCCCAGGGAAGTTTTCCATCATTGCCACACCAAACCATCCTTGTAGATGAATGGTACAAACTCCCAACAGGATTAAACACCCAGGGCTGGAGATGGGCATAGCAAACAGCATGTCAGGGGGATGGATGCCTGGAGGTTGCTCAGGATTAACCTTCCTGGGGAAAATCCCAGATTTGTGCTCTTTTAAAAACTGGGATGTAGAAAAACAGGAAGAAAGCAGAGCTATTATCAGACCCCTTCAGAAGGGACCTGGCAGAAGCTCTCTGTGATCCAGCCACTCCACAGTGCCACCATCCCAAAGCAGGCACACGACAATTCCATCCTCTGGAACTACACAGTTCCCAACATTCCCCCCAGTACATCCTCCCGCAGCGTGTGGCTCGAAGGTGACACAAAGCAACTCTTGTGTGTCAAGTCCCCAAAAAATCCAGCAGGGCTCCAACAACAACAGATGTGCAGATGAGAGCCAGGTACAAAAAGCCATTATCTTCCATCAACAGAAGTGCATTTTTCTTTCACAAATAACACCCATTAGCAGCTCCAAGGAGAACAATCCCCACTCCGAAGGAGGACGCAGTTTTTCGGCACACACAATGCAAAGATTTTGTAGAATTCACAGGTTCAAAAGGACTAATGTGAAAGATTATTTCGCAATTATCCAAGCAATTTTCTCTCCTCATTGTTCCCAGACCATAAGGGTTTTTAAATGTGAGCAGAAGGATTTATTCATCACAATAATAATAAAACGAAATATTAAATCAATGAATCTCTTTGCATGCAGCATAAAGCTCACATTGCTATTAAGCTCAGTAGCGTCTTGTCACATAAACCACACGCAGTTTGTGTATTTAAGTACCATCTCCCTCTTTTATTTTTCCCTTCCCTAATTTGTAAGGCATTATCCTTCCATTTGTCCTCTAAACACAACCAGATTCAGAGCACTCAGTGTTAGTTCTTGTTAGCGGCTCTGTGCCCTTGCTCTCTTTATGAGGGGAGATTTATATTTAATTTTGATTGTTAACAATGGCCAGTGAAGAAAGTTATGCTGGGATGACAAGGAAGTCCTAAAATAAACAATAAATTGCGGAGAATTCACTCTGTACAAGTCAACGTCCAAGTGAGTACATTTTCATGGGTCTGAAAATGAATGTTGGCTTTTGAAGGTGTCACCTCTTCAGTTTGGCTGAGGGGGAAAAAAATCAACCCAAATATATGCAAAAGTCAGCTACAACCTTGGGAGCATGGAAGCTCTCATGGTCATGTCAGCCTTGGCTTGTAATA
>VZUA01042762.1:0-18912 GCA_013401035.1 Horornis vulcanius
AGTGCAAGCCTTTGTCAGGCAAGATAATATCTCCCACTTAGTGTTTTCATAAGGATCTTCCTGTTTTCTTTTTTCTTTAGAGAGCATTGAAAATTTAGCGTTTCACCCACATGTTTGTGGTCTTCTGAACGGTATCAGCTGCTTTGCAATGATCTCAGATAGATTTTAAGATTGTTTTTTCTCACAGCTGGAAAACATGGATGGCATAAGAGTTAGTCACAAGTGCAGTTCTTTGGTGAAAGCTACAACAGTAGAAGCCCTGTGTGCTGTGACCACCTTGCAAACCAGAGAACTGTTAAAAATCCTCAAATTAGGAATCTGAGCATTCAGTCAAGTAAAGAAATTATATTTTTCTTGATGAGTTGTAGTTGGATTCTGCTGCAGATGACATTGGATAGAACTTGAACTACCAAAAGCTGAATCTTGCTGAAAGTTTGGTGGTTTTTTTCTAATTTTTTTTTGCCCAACTATCAGGAAGCTTAAGTTTNGAAGCGTGAAACCCTTTAACTTCATGGGTGTGGGGTCTCAAGCTTCAGAAAGTCACTGAAAAGATGATGGTCCCGCCGATGGCTGGCTGGTCACTCCTCATGCAGAGGCAATTCTCTGAGCTTGGTGACAGAAGGGAAGAAATGGGTGGAGAAGAGGAAGTTGGCCAGACCTAGAGCACACAGTGGGTATCCTTGGGAACACAGAGAGCTCAGAAAGCCATTTTTGAGAGAAGGAGGACAATAGTGTAGAAGAAATGGGAGACATGGACAGACATTCAGCCAGGCTTCAGTGGAAAGGCCATGCTGGATTGTTTTTCCACTCAGGGAAACAAGAGGCATCTAGACATGGTTGCAGAAAAGGCCCATCCTCTCACAAGGGTTTTTCAAGAGCCCTTGGCACCATGGGAGAAGAAACAGCAGACACCAATGAAAACTTACTCATTTGAAGAAAACAGCAAATTGCATATCCAAGGGACTGCTCTAGGTGACTAATTCATAGAGAAAATGGTTTATCAGCTTTTCTACTGAAGCTGTCTCTTTCCATTACCCTCCTTCACTGTTTCACATAGAAACAAGTGTGCACCCATGGCAAATCACAGGCATCAAAAGAAACACATGAGGGCTGCTCACTCAGGCAGAGCCTGAGCCCAGCTGTAAGAAGAATCCTTATGCACCCAACATGCCTTTTGTAGAATTTAGGAGCTGATGCTAGAAGGCTTTGTTGGCTGACTGCTTAAGTGTTCAGAGCTTGGAATTAGAGAAAAGCCAGGAAGAAATGTGCTTTTGGAGTGCTTTCAGTGCACTTTGACTCTGTTGAGGTGCGTAGTATCAATAGTGCAAGCTGCAGAATTCTTGCTCAGAACTGACTGTTCTATTGTACAAACTTTTTTATGCCTTGAAATGGCACATGCTGATCCCAGATGTTAGAAATAATCAAAGCAATGTGACAACTAGAAAACTGAGTATCAAAAGGCACAATCTGATCTGCATTTTAAGTACATTTTGAAAATGCAGAATCAGAAAAAAAAGTTCTAAAACAACTGAGGTATCTTTTCAAAGGTGTAGTTAAAAAAGTAAAACTATTAAATTACAAATAGTTAAAAGATTATTGAGAGTTTGATTTGTTTTATGTAGTTAATGCAAAAAGTAGAATATTTTAAATCTTATTAATTGTGTATTGGTTAAAACTGTTACCTTGATGACTGTGGAAGAATGCAGATTGTCTGAGAACCAAAGGAAACTAGCACATCCTTCCAGCAGAGGATTTGTTCTCTGTCATGATTTGAACTCTGTCATGATTTCTATAACACCCATGGTCTTGCAGTGATTGATTGTATGGACACATTGTTGAAGTTGAAAATAGACCCTATTGATTGCAAAAAGTAACATAGTTTCCCACCTGTACTTAATAGGATTATTTTCCAGCAGAAAATTTCAACTCAGCTGTTTATTTTTGCATTCCATGATTCCATGGTAGTGAGGCTTCAAATCTATATTTGTGGTATATCTAGATAACACAGTGGTTTAGTGTAACAGTGGTTTTGTGTAACAGGAGTCTGTGAATATGTTTGTATAGAAGTCCTGTTCTTTTCCTCTCTCAGATGTATGTCTCAGGAATAACTTTTAAGAAAAATCTGGAATCTGGGTTCAGAACTTTGTTTTTCTTGCTGTAGTAAAGACAAAGATAAGCCTTACCTAAAATGGTTGAGATGCTTTTAGGCTTCTGGAGAATTGATGCAGACCAAATCCTTCTGTTAGTCTTCCACAACACCAAGTGATTAGTGATGCTTAACTTCAGGATAAAGGCTTGGGATCATGGAAATGTTGTTTAGGATTTAGTGTGTCCTCGCTGTGAGTGGGTCATGAAATGGTCCATGAAATGGCTGTGCCTGTTCTGTGTATGTTACAGTGCAAAACGTGATGGGGTCTGATTTACAGCCAGCACAGCCATTTAGTGCCACTGTGCTACAGTATTTCCCCCATCTGAAGGGTGAATTCAGGGATGTCTCTGGCAGTAAACATGACTGCCACACACAATTACTTTTAATAATAATAATAACGACAATAATTTTAAAATAAATTGATGAGGAGAATTTTTCCTGATTTTTATATGTACCAAGGAACAAGGTTTGACTGCAGCTTCACTTGTTAGGAGGCAAGGCTGAGCTAAGTAAGAGATGATAGACTTGGATTTACTTGGGAAGGAAAGACAGTAGAAAGCGCCATGAAATGGCATGGTTGCGACTGTTGCACACATACAGCTAGATCAGCCCTTGTAGATCAGTGTGAGAGCTTGATGTATTGAAGGGCAGAGAGTTTGTGAAATCATCACCCTCTTGGGAAGGTTTTGTTTGGTGCGGGGACAGGGTGGGCAGTGGTTGCTTTTTTACTTTTAGACTGTTGCTTTCATGATAAACAATCATCCTCTCTAAGAGGTGTGAAGCCAATTGCAAATACAGTGATGTTCTGCCCCCACAGTAAATAGTAGCTGTCAGTTTGTTGCTGAGCTGAAGCCTGGGCTCTCTGCTCTCCAGAGAATGCATNCTAAAACCAAAAGAGTTTGTGAAATCATCACCCTCTTGGGAAGGTTTCTGTTGGGGAAGAATTGGGCACAGTTTACGCTGATTTGAGGCAAAGTTGTAAAGGTAACATCTTAGAGATTCTTCTAATCTCTTTTCCATGAGACAGATAAATTTGATTGATGCTCCCTGATGTATAAACACCCATACTGGATTAATGTTCAATATGCTCTATATTCATGGAAGTGGCAGCAAATGCTGAAGGAGGAGCAGGAGTCAAGCATGTAGTCAAACTTACTGCCACTAATAGTGTGCAGCCTGGGGACTTCTTGAATTAGTGCCCATGTTTTATAGACCTTCACATCTCTGGCTACCACAGTTTTTTCTAGTCACTTTTTTGAACATTTGCATTCACAATATTCACAATATCCTCTGATGATTTTTCATAGCTTAGCTGCTTTTTAGTGGCACTCCCCATGAAGGGCTGACCCATTGTGATTGCACAGGAACTGCCATGTGATGTTTGCATTCGGTGCCTCCTCTCCTTTGCACCTTACAGGAACATGAGTGGAGTGGTCCATAATCCATGTGCTGCTTAGTAGTATTTTACTGCTTGGATTGCACAACATTTAGTGACATTTTAGGGAAGGAAATCTGTCATTTCTTGTCCTGAAGGAAACTTGTCACAGGACTGAAATCAGCTTGCTGGTATAAAACTCAAACTTGAGTTTTATAGCATGACCTTTAGGGTAGGATGAGATAATTTGAAGAGGCCATCATGCTCCAGGGAAGTCAAAATGGAATGAGAAGTGGGGGGGGAATCATTAAAAACATGAGTACTAAATTGTTTTTGCACTGTGTTAGGTTTAGATATTTGTCCTAACATCTGGTTTCTCTACCACTTTCATCTTAAATCTAAGCTGGATTTTCTTAGTAAACAAGCAGCAAATTCATCACTGTGAGCTTTCCAAAAAGCTTTACAAGTTATTTTAAAGATCTTTTTGGATCTTTTATTTTTATTGCACAATAAGCTTCCATTCATAACTAAAGATGCCTGCTTGAGGTGTCAACAACCATTTTTCTTTCCTGCTTTTCAGCCATATTCTGTGAAACTGGACCAAAAAAATCTATTAAATTAGATACGCCAATAGAAATTGATGTTGAAATAGAGAAAAAATAAATTATTATTCCTTCTGATATTCATACAGCTGTGAATACATCTTGATTCAATTTGTACCAAGCAGTGGGAAAACACTTTTTGAACAGTTTGAAAGCATTTAATAGTCCTGCGATGCACAGTTGATTTACAGTTGAGCTGTACTGGATTTCAGTGCCATGTGTCTGAAAGTTTGAAGGTATGATATGGAAAATTACTACCTTCCCTGTTATTCTGAGTAATTGCTCTCTAATGGACTCTTCCAGCTTTGAGACTGTTTTATTGCTTAAGGTAACTGTTAGCTGATGCCAGTTAATACAGCTGTGATTATTGACCAGCTCCTGGGAGGATATTGTCTGTTCCCTGGGTGACAGGAGCCCTGTGTGCTCTATCCCTTCTAAACAACTCAGAAAATGAAAAAAAAAACCCAACCCTTTCCTGTAGGAGTAATAACTTAGGATAGCAGAAATAAAGGCTTTGTCAAAGTGGTTTGGACCGCTGATCCATCTAATTGAGAGTCCCATCTCAGCCTGCAGTGATCCTGGATGTCTCAGAGGAGGTGCTGCAGTGCTGTGGTTATGGGGTGGTTCCTTTCTGCTGAAGTCTTGGTGATCATCTTGTTATACAAGGAGGTGAGAATTAACTATCTCCTGGTTACCTGTGTACCATTCATCATGTAGCTTGGTCACCTCCTGTTATCTCTGGGTTTGAGATAAAGTTACAGATCTCTGTGGGATCTCTTACTCTGGGGTACATTCTCTGCCTTTGCTTATGTCTGCTGTCTCCTTGTTTGTAAAGTGTCCCTTTTGGCTGGAGTGTAACTGCAATCCTGAGAAAGGGCAGCTATGGATACAATGAACAGCATTTTGCTATTTCCATTTGTTTGCAGCCCTTGAGTGCTCTTCCACTGAGTTTGTAGCATGGGGCATGTGCCATCTGAGGTTTCATGGACTGAAACAGTCCATAGTGCATAACTAAAAGGAGTAATTTTACAAAGGAATGGTTTGAGGGGCAAAACACAGGTTTTTCCTGACTGGAAGTAGAGTCTGTTCACCAGCCACACATGTTGGAAAATCATGGGTGCAGCCTGTGGCACTGGCAGAGTACATGGGAAAACTGGGCCTTGGATGAACAAGTACACATCTGAATAGGTACTTCAGTCAGTCAGGCATGCTTTTGTGTATTTATTCCATTCATACCTTATCCACCCTGATCCTTGTATTTTGTTTTAGTCTGAGTGAGGAACCAGGTTGTTTCAGGTTGAAACTTCATGGGAAGAGAAAGGAAATACTTTAAATAATGGAGAAGTATGGTCGCTGCAGCTAGGCTGTGAATTTCTGAATATTGTGAATATCAAGTGCTGGAAGAAAGTAGAATACTGAGACTTGTAAAATCACACAAAAGCATCTGAAAGAGGAGCTTTATTTCTTCGTAAGGTGCTGGGCAGATATGGAGAGCAGGTGGCAGTGAAAATTTGTGGACATCAGCAAAAAGCTGAGCTCTAAAAATACTGTAATTATCTGTATCTTTTTGCGTTTGAACAGTTTGTAACTTGGCAAAAAGTAATTAAAAGTGTCTGCAGATGAGTCTTTTAGCCCTGCTTGTTCCCAGTTCTTTTCCAGGACATTCTGCCCAGGTAAAAGGAGGGGGGGAACATCTCTGAGGTTTCATAGAAAGTGCTGTTGGCTGTTCAGGTGTACAGACATGTTCACGGAGGTATTACAGGGCATACAGTCAACTTGTCCCACTCTGGGCATATCAGACTTCCTGTGAGTTAATATTCGTGTACTCTCTGGTGTGCAGTCACACTGGGGATAATCACAGGTGGCCTTGGGCTGAAAAAATGAAAGAGGAGCCAGTAATTCTTCTACAGAGGTACACAACTGCCATGGGGGCCTTTGTTGTGGGTTATTCTTGTTCCATGCATAAGACTTTTTCTCCTGGATAACTTATTCTGCACCAAGTGGCCTTCCTGAGGGGTGATACAAGTGATGCTCAGTTTGGGAGACAAATAAATGGGACTGCAGGGAGGGAATTGCATCATGCCAAAGGAAAAAAAGAAGATGATGTTTTGAAATATGGTGATCCACATCTATAGACTGATGCTGAGAACAGAGAGGAGTTTAGGGGGAGGGCAGGGCTGTCACTGGATGATCCAAGCCATAGGAGACCTGTCTTGTTAACAGAGCAGTAAATCTGAGCTTTCCTGTGTATATTTATTTTCACATCAAAATCTGTTTAAGCAAGAAAAGCACATTCTAATTGCACTCTAAACAAGGATTTCTCCTTCAGCATTTTACAGCTGTTTCTTGTATGCAGTGCCAAGCTGATCTTGGTGATGAGATGTCCTAGCACAGCATGGACATGAGCCCAGTGGGCAGATGTTTCTTCTGCTGCCTTTTCATTCACTCTTTCAAGGGGCAGTTGAGAGACTGTTTTACTCCTTCATAAAGGTTTATAATTCATGAAGCCCATTACCGTGTACAGAGCTGCACATCTGGCATAAAGCACTCCGGTGGCCCAAAGAACGTGCTCTCAAGAAATAAGATGCTTTTGTAGTAAATTCTGCAGTCTGACTGGAATTAACTTCATTTAAGACTAAAGAGCAAAGATAATAGATAAGATAATGGCTGCTGGAAAGGTGATACCGGGAGCTGAGTTCAGTTACAATACCTGTGACATCTCAGAGCAGCGTGAAAAGGCTGTAAAGCTCCTGCATGCAGTTATCAGATCATGTACACAGCGACCTAAGGATTTGATCCCGGGAGTTCGGGTAGTGAGGACAGCGTGAGCAGCAGAGCAAGGGCCGTTCGTATCTGTGGCAGAACATGGCTAGAAAAAAACCCCTTCTATTCCTTTTTCTGTCGGTGCCTCCGGGACGCGCGGGGTCGGCACGGCCACCGCGGGCACGGCCACCGCGGCACGGCGCTGCTCCCGGGCTGCTGCGCTTCCCCCGCACAGCCTCCGCCCCAGGAATGTCACTGCCGGCAGCACCGCCGCACCGAAACGCACCCGGCTCCCATTCCTCGTCTTAATTCA
Organism: Horornis vulcanius; assembly: GCA_013401035.1. Taxonomy (NCBI): domain Eukaryota; kingdom Metazoa; phylum Chordata; class Aves; order Passeriformes; family Scotocercidae; genus Horornis; species Horornis vulcanius. The sequence continues at coordinate 7,203 of VZUA01042762.1, forward strand.
CGCGCTTAGCAGCGAAAGCCAGCTTCGCAGAAAGCAAAATTCTCCCCCTTTAGATGCCTGCTGCAAAATTTGCGTTTGAAAACTGTAGCCTGTGTTTATTAATTTAAAACAAACAAAACGAGCCAGTGATTGTGGAGATAAAAATATTCCAGTTGAATAATCAAATGTACCATTAAAGTCCCTCTGGACTAAGACATCTTACTAGTGGCATCCCAGCTAAATTTAGACTTTCAAATTAAAACCATTTCTGCTGAGAGGCATGTTCTGCAGTTAGTGAAAAGACAGAGATACTTCCCGAAGGGTAAATCAGACACCTAAGATCTGAAGTTGTGGGTGTCTCTCCTGACTCTTGTAAAAAGGCTCTTATGCTCCCGAATTAGACAGAATAAGTGCAGGACTGAACTTCAGTATGAAGTTTAAGGTAGGCTGTAGTGAATTGAAGTACATGTTTTGATTAGCTTTCAAAGGAGGTGAAGCCAGGTTGGTACTTTTTGACACAAAGGGCTGGATAAAGGGTTTTTATGGACGTGGAAAATCTCTGTAAAGGCTGACAGTAAGTACACATTAATCAAAACTGCTCTGAAAATTATTTTTCTTAAATGGAACAGTACAAATCTTGCTAACTTTTAATGGACTTTATATTCCAATTCCTTCTGTGATCCACTGCCACACCACAGACCCTTTATTTGTGAAATGTCCTCTTGATCAATTGGCTCTCTGGGAGAGCCTTGCTGACTTGGTAAGAATCTGTACCAAGCAGGTGAATGACAGCTCAGGGGAGGGATGAGTTTGATGTTACATTTATCTTGGGAAGCAGCAGCATTTGAGATCCACAGTCTAGCTGCAGTGCTAGTTGTATTGAAGTTTTCAGCTCATAGCAGACATACAATTATGAAGAAAGTACTGCATGTTTTTCCTCACTTCTCTAGGAAGAATAGGGATTCTTGTCAGAACGTGACAGGAGATCCCCAGCGGAAGCTTTGCAGTATTGATTAATAGAGAGCAAAAATGACAGTTATTTTAACAGGTTTTCATCAGAATCATGTCAGGAACATCATCTTCTGCCAGCTCCATTGGAGGAGTTGTAAGAATTGAGCCTAGAGAGCAGAGGGGGAAAAAAACACATTTGCGTGGAGTCAGTCATAACTCCAATTTATGGTTGTGGAAAAGCATCCCATTTGCTAAACCAAGTATTTTCCTGTTTTACTTACTTTCAAGTTCCCACACCAGTTACCTATATAAAATTGTAGGGTAAAAATCTCTCTTCATTCACTCTTACAGCATGCATTCTATTTATTCAGTTAGAGTGAGAACAGAATGTGGTTATTCTATTCTGGAACAATCAGTGTTCTCAATTTCAGCTTAGAAGTACTCATTTTGCTTTATTTAAATATTATCATTTTCTTGTCCTTCTCTGAAAACATGGGGAAAAAATTCTTTTAAAATTTTGACTCACACCCAAGGGCTTTGTAAAACCAGAATGTGCAATTAACATAAAACCAATTCTTTGGTATCTGAAATTGTGGGGGAAAAAGGCAGAACTGATTCTTGATGCCTCTCTTGTGCAACCCAGCATTCCTTCAAGAGTAGAAAGATTCCAGTATTAGTGGAAAGCGTTTTTGTAAGACATCTCAGCCTGTGCCAGCACGGCATGTAATGCACACCAAGCAGCCAGCTCATGAAGAAAAACATGTTTACAGAAACTGAAATGACTTCTTTGTTGTTTACTCCTGCAGAGGAGAATGGCGTCAGGAGTACTTCGAGAGAATCTTGCTTTTAAATTGCCACTGAACCAGCACCGCGGTGTGACCAGGCAGAATTTCTGTGACCTTGAGACCCTTCCAGGGGCTGCTGAGCAGATGCCCCATCAAACAGTTGATGTGTGGCACAGAGAGGGGCATTGTCATCAAAGACATGACTGTAGGCTGGACTTAACCCTGCCCTGTCACCCTGGGGAGAGTGACTCAGTGCTCAGTTACAGAAAACCCTGCTCGTAACATCAGCACCTCCACAGCACTGCCAGACTCTGCCGTCTTCCTGTGCTGGTGGATCCAGCTCACCTGACCAGTTCAGAGCTCCAGCATGTGATTGAGATCATCAGTAATGTGTGAAGGTTTAAATGCAACTGTGCTGCTTGTGCTGGTTCATGCTGACCTTCGAACAGCACATTATAGAAATCTTCCTCCTGGTTACAAGATTTTGGAATTCCTCTAGTTATTTCCTGTTCACTTTTATCTGCTCCCCTCTAGGGATTTGTAATTGCCTCTGAATTTTTTTACCTCTGATAGATATGCATCATCAGTACTTGTTAAAGGTGGGGTTTGTTTTGTTTCGTTTTCCCTAAAGAGCAATTTGTAATTCATGCAGTGGATGTCTCTTTTGGCTCCAGGCTTGAAATCTGGAGATCCCACCCACTGTGGGCACAGGCAGTGTTGCATCTCTGTTCAGCCCAGTGTGGAAGGTGTTTTGAGTATTGCCTATGCAGTCAATTAAATTAGTTATTTGTATTCTTCTTTTCCCAGTAATAGCTGAGTGTTAACCAGGGTTACCAAGATCCATGGGTGTGCTGACAGTACCTGGGCAGGGGGCAGCTCAAGATGGAAGGCAAAATTAAAACCGCCGACTGTAGAGGATGATTTTACCTTCATCTTTCCTGGTAGAATAGCTGCCCAACAGGGCTTGCAGCTAGATGCTGAAGGGATTGTCACCATGAGCAAAATTAGTGGAAAGTATTTGTGTTGTGAATGTTGAGCCAGCACAGCTCTGAGCAAGTAATTTGTGTGAAGAGCACTACAGAAGTATGAACCTTTTTTTTTTTTCTTTTTTTCTACTAGGAGCAGGGAATGGGGAGAGGGGTGATTCACACATGAGTTAGACATCACTTATGGTACGTGTGGTGCCATTAAAGAGCTTAATCAGGCAATTCTCTAAGTGCAGCAGAGCTCCTGTAGGGCTTGTCATGATTTTTAGGTCCTTATCCTTTCATTTTCTTTCTGCTCCTGGGTGGTACTCCTTGTCTTTGCTAGATTTTCTCCCATTTTGCCAATAGCATTCTCTGTTCTTCACAGCATCCTGTATTGCAGGCTCTCCTGGTTAATTTTGAACTTTACATTACCCTTGTGGCATGAAGTTACCCCTCTTTGCAAGTGGGGAAACAGAGGCACTGAGTCCCCAGACCCTTTGCCTATTCTTGTTGATCCTTACATACAGAAGTGTTGTATAATGTTCTCTATGCTAAATTGTGCCAGAAGAGTTGTTTGACTGAATGCTTCTTCTGCCACTGTGGGGTTTCTCTGTACTGTAGATTTACTAGTGATTTCTCCATATGACCAAGGATTGTATTTTCTGGAGAAATTTCTGTATAACTGAATAGATCTCCCTGATCAGGCTGTATTTTCCTGCTTTCTGTGCTTAATTTCATCCTGTGCACTTACACTCATGCTTCCCTTTTTAAACAACAAATAACAGTGTGTTCTGTAGGATCATTGCTGTCCACTTGCCTTCCTCCCTCCAACCACCTTTCTAGGATGCATTTCCCATTCTCGCTCCTCAAAGAAACTTTGCTTTTCAAGACCTGATGTCAGTTTTTCACTTTCCAGGCCTTTCCTCTCCATACTTACGGTTTCTCTGACTAGCTGGAGTGATCCTCTCCTCCTGGTGTCTGCTCTGAGGGCAGGAGCTATTCTGGTGCTTTCTCTACTTCAGCAGTAGGAGGTGAGTGACTGGACAACCATTGCCACATAGCTGTCTTGTGCTGCCCTCAGCATGGCCTGGAGGCAGACTGGGACAAAAAAGCTGCAGGGATGAGATAGCTGGGGAACGTGGGGGTGAGTCACATGGGATCAGAAGTGTGACACAAATCAGTGTTGCAGCAGTAGCAACTGCTTCATCCTCAAAAGCTGATGGCTCTGTGGGAAGCAGATTGCCTATGACTCAGTTGGCTTTGCTGACTCCTGCACAAGTTTGAATGAAGCCCAGGCTGACCCCAGAGGTCTGCAGTGAGTTCATCCTCTCGATGCACACAGCTGGGAGATGTCTGATCCTGTCTCCAGTTGCAGTGCTGGCAGGAGTTAAGATTGCTACCCTATGCTCAGAGCTGAGCATGGGAGATGGAGTCTTCCAAGGCTCACTGTGAAACGGTGCTTCAGAGGAATAAATTAGAGGGTAATGAGGATCTCAGAGATCTTCTTATCTCTTAAAATGAATTATACTACTAGTACCAAAGGGTAGCTTTCCTGAGGTGTTTAATAGCCCTGAGAGGTTCTGACAGCCCCAGCTGCTCTGCAGTGTGTTCCTTGGATATAGAGCAGCTACTGTGAGCAAGGCTCACATTCCAGTCCTTTTCCTTTCCTCCACCTCTCCCCATTTCTCCTGCCTTTCTATTTGATCACTGTACAAAATCAGTGTGTGTCTGTTTTGTTTCTGGCACTAAGGAGCCATGGCTTCTGTTACTGTTTTTGGACACTGCTGCTAATGTGTCACATCACTAGAGTGGCTCTTTTCCTTATGCCTCAAACTTTTCCTGGTGGCATCGCTGTGAAAAGTAGCATGAAATGGATGTTGGACCAAAACATATGGAAATGAACACATGGGGTGATGTTGAGCCAGTTAATGGAACTTAATATTTGGCAGTATCATGGTTTGATGAAGTTTTGAAGAACAGGCATGTAGTTAGTTTAGCGTGGTTGTAAGGAAAGTGCATCTTGTCCAAGAAATCTGATGTCAGATTTCCTTGAGGTTATGAGGTTAATGAATTGAGGTTTTCTCTAAAAAAAACCCTCAAACAATCAAAAACCATAAAACCCCCAACACACATTATGTGATATTACTGAAACATTGGCTAAACAGATAAAAGTGCTGGCTTGGAGTAATTGACAGTAGCAAGTCCAAAGCAGTTGGATCCAGTGGGTTTGCAGATGCAATGGTCATGCCTTTTAACACTTGAGGCTGGAGCTCCTAAACCATTGCTGATGGAACTTCCTGCAGGATGTGAAAGTGGATTCAGTGCTGAATAATGACAAGAGCAGAGTAGTGTAACAGGTACATTTTCGGTCATTTGACAACTTGGAACCCATTGAGAAAAACTTATTTTAGCACAGCTTGGTATTGTATGCTGATAGGGCAGTAGGAGAGACACCTTGTCCTGGAAAGCCTGAACTCTTGAGGTAGTTCTGAGTTCTGGGCAGCAGTGTCAGTGCATACACTGAGGTGTTAGAGATTTTATGCTGCTCCCAGTAGAACATTGCAAGTTAGAGAAAGTGCATTAAAGAGGAAGAAACCTTCCTGGACCTGAGTGCTTTACCTTCTAACTTATTGGAAAAGCTGAGTAACTTGATGACAATAAAGCTCTGTACATTAAAGGATTCTTAATGCAGCAGAAAAAAAGCATAGCAAAAACTGGGGGCTGGAAACTGAGTTCAAACAAATAAAACGAAAAAAGTAATAAATTCTTAATAAGGGATGTAAAGAAACCCTGGAATATATGAAGGCTCTTGGCCTCCTGAAATCAGGACTAGATGCTTTTTTAGCAGTTATGTTCAGCTGGAGTGTGAGTTTACAGGATCAGAGTAACTGAGAGAAATTCAGGATCAGGCAATGAGATTCAGTAGATCCAGCAGTCTTTTACAAAACAAAAGTCTTGAAAAATTGTATCACCTAAAGCACAGGGTCAGGCACAGAGCCAGTTTTCTCTTGTGGATGCTAAAGGCAGATGTTAATCATATCACATTCTGCTAACCTTCACCAGATTTTCTTTGTCATCCTTAAAAGGGGCTGATTTTGCTCAGTGGGAGGGTTTTCATTGGCTTCAGTGAAGATGAGTGAGTCGAAATAGCACTGCTTTTACTCCCAGATCAGCGCTCTGGTTCGGCAGTGTTCAGACACCAAGTGTGAGGGATTCACTAACACCTTTTTATACAGGCATCTCTTTTGATGCACTTTTAAAGCATTGGAATGTAGTTATTTGACAGATTATCCTTCCAAGAGCTGACATGGAAATTAGAATTTGGATATTTAATTTTTGCAGTGTCATTTGGGAACAATTGCAATATATTTGATGTATTCCTACCCACCTAAATTTACTGAATGATCAGAATCAGACTTGTTTATATTTTCATGTTTGAGTCATAATTGCTTTCATGTTTTCACTGTTCTTTCCATGGATATCTCCTTGAACTTTTGAGTTTGAAGAATTATTTTGAAAAAGGAAATATGGGGAGAAGGGTGAGGATAAAGACAGAGAGAGAAAGCTTGTCTGCAAGGCAGATTGTTTTTCAGGCTCTCATAGCTGTACTAAAAAGTACCTGGAGACAAGTTAGAGAAGAGCTATTCCTAATGCCGGCACAGAACTTACTGTTGCTCATAAAATCAGCATAGCTGATGGTGCCTGACAACATCCTTGGGCAGCTCGTGCTTGAGCAATTCACCAGGTTATTGTAGAACAGATTATCCACACTGTCTGTTTCCTTCTGCCCAAGGAGAGGCTGCCAAGTCCTCCTCGGGGCCCAAATGCTGCCTTTACTACCTGTTTCCCAGTGACTGGGAGAGGAGATGGTATTTAATTTGAAAATAGGTTGTGTTTGTTTTGTGTGTTATTAGACAAGTATCCTTTGCAGTCCTCAGCAAGGATCTCTGCTTCCCCTTGGCTGTGCATGCAGAATTCCCATGAAAGCTGATGGATGTGCGGTGGGAGAGGCCAGGGAGGACTTTGTGGGTCGGTGCAGAGAGTGAAGGGGCTGCCAGGTTTCTGTCTGTTGCTGTGTGTTCAACACAATCTGTGGCCAGGACACAGCCTCTGCCTGCCACGAGGGCCAGCAGGAAGGCTCTGCTGCCTGTCTTTCCTAGCAGGAGGTGTGGTAGGGAATGGAGGGGAAGGAGCTGAATTCTTCTGGTGGTCAGAAGAAAGCAGGACTAGGGGCAGTGAGTGGTACCTAATGGGATACCCATTTGTAGCCTCAGGCCTTATTCCTGCTCTCCTCAGCAATGTCTGCCCATATTTCCTGGTGTTGCTAAGCTGCTTGATAACATTTCTGTCTCTAGTTAGCTAACCAGAGTGCCCACAACTGGAGGGCAAGTAATTCGTTTGTGTATTGACACAAACCATAATAATCCTGAAAATTTGCTAGAACTAAACAAAAACAAGTGGTGGCAGAAATGTCATGTGTGAATGCTGCCCTGCAAAATTCCCTGGTCAGCTGGATTTGAGGCAAAGTGAAAGGAAAGAAGATGGTTGTTCTGTTTCCTGTGATGCAGGTTGTTGGGATTTGTCTGATATCAGACCCAGACTTCAGTCCTCAGGTTGCCACAGAGTTTAACAGCAGACACAGAGAGAAATACACATTCCTGCACATTGCTGGTGTTTCAGTGATTTCCAGATTTCATCCAGCCACCGGTATGTAGTTGGTCTCTTTGGCTTGGAATTTGCTTCATCTTCCTATCTTCCTCCTCATATGAGTTTGAAGCATGACTCGTTTGTCCAGCCTCCATCTGCAGGTTGCCATGTGTGTAGCACCGTTGGTTTTTTTGGTCTTGTTTTTTTCTTTTTTTATTAAGGTCACAAAAGGATTAAGTTAGCTGTTAAATCACAAAAAAGATGGACAACTTCTGTTGTTGAAAAATTTAAGTTATGATAGTACAAATGATATTTCTCAAGTCTAGTTTTTTGACACAGTGACAAAAAATTTGAGTCAATCCTTTTAATTACACTTAACAAATCTGTGCACAGTGGGATGTAGTGCAAAATTAAACAAGCTACAGTCTTACGGACAACCTAGAAATGCATTCCTCAGTGTCAGAGCCATTCACTGGTTCCTCCAACCTATTTTTCAACCACATAAGATTTAATTGTTGCAAATGGAATACTTGTTCTACAGAAGTCCAATAAATCTGCAGTCTGTCTTCCCAGTAATCAATCACAGATTGTGAATTGCATGAGGAAAAATCTATAAGATATGTTCTTCATGTCTAGTATGTTGGATTATTTCCATGTCTTGTGGTTTGAATTTGGCCACTGTCATTTTAGAGGAATTTCCTGCCATCTGCGTTCAATTGAATTTTCTCACAGATTTGGGCTTGCTTGTAAATACTGGGATCTGGCAAAAGGAGTATCTTTGTTCTTCAGGGGCATATTCAAAAACCGTTAACATGGTGTTGGCAATGTGCTGGGTTAGGGAAGATCCAGGAGATAAAAAAGGTATAAATTCCCCCTGCCCCTAACAGCTGATGATTTATCTGCGAAGGGAAAAGAACGAGTGCAAGAGTATGTGGTAGAGTTTTATCTCAAGCTATCATGGTATTTCATATTTTGCTTATTATTGGGGTGTTGGTCTGACTGTCTGCTTGTGATCACGTACACAGGCAGCAGGCTAAGAGTAGCCAAAATATTACAGCAAATTCCTGGGGGATCTCATTGCATGGTCCCAAACAGATTGGGAGTTGGTTTACCACCAGCTCTAATTCGTGTTTTGGCTGCTGATTTTGCATTGAGTTAATATCCAGACAGTGATACTGGCATATGTAGATTCTTAGAAATCACACATACCTTGGGGCAAAGACACTACTCTCTCTTCAGTTTAACATATCCCCGCTGCAGTGTTACAAAATTCAAGGTAATCTCATCATCCTAACTGAAAGCTGGAGAGAGACCTCTGCATTCCTTCCAGAGAGAGTGTGTATAATCAAATAATAATAATAAAAAAAAAAAAATCCAAGCATTGAGGATCAAGTTTAAACCATCAAAATCAAAACAATTCAGAAGGGAGTTTATTGCCATCTTGAGCTTAACCTCACAATGAGAAATAGCAGATAAAATGGATTTGCCTGTGTACTCAACTGTGTTACTCACTAGAGACGGAAGAGATGTCCCAACTCAGAAGGAACCTGCTTCAATTTATCTCATTTTGCATATTTTAATTTGTCAGACTTTGTGTTGTTTGGGCATAAATCAAGGGCAGTTCCAGCCTTGCTGTGAAATGTAGGCCTGTGAAAACGATGGCAAGGGCTTCTAGATTTATCCTATCTCGGGTTGCTTAACAGCTTATTCCATTTGTAGAGGGAAAGATGTGTTTTCTGACTGCTGGTTTATCAAACTAACTTTCGTCTTTAGTAGCAGGTTACTTCACCCTGTATGTCACTAAGCCAAGATTAGATCTTCCCCAGCTCCTTTAAAATTGAATTGTGCATTTAAATATGTGCAACTGCCTAGAGTTCAGCACAGTGATCTGTTGATAATGCAGCAGAGGGAATCCTGATTCTGCTCCCTTCGTTCTGCAAGAAGGGGGGAAACAAGTGTTTTGGCCAGCAATGTCCTTGGAGTCTCTCAGTATGTTTAGCCTTCAGTTTCTGTAGCAAGCATTTTCCAAATTCTGTCAGTACCTGACAGCAGTCCTGTCTAAGATGTTAAACAACAGCTCAGCCCAGGCAGCCAGAGGGTGTCATTTTTGCATAATTTATTTTTTAGAAGAACTGCAGCATGTGCATCAACGAGTTGTTTTCAGTGCATTTTCCATGGTCTAGAAATGGTGAGAACCTGTGAAGCACCGACTTGCTCCTTGCAATAGCCTCGGACACACTCAAAACTCACAGGCTTTGTCACTGCAGCCTCTGCTCTGCCCAGGGATGCTGAGAGCTGGGGAGAGCAAAGTAGTTTACTCTTACTGCCATGAGCAGCTGCACTTGCATTTCTGTCTCTGACAGGCAGCTGTACCAGCAAGGAGCAATGTTTGCCCTGGGTACACGGGGAGATTGCTGCTTCTTGTGAAGCCTCCTGCTCCAGGCAGGCTGGCAGTGAGTAAATGGGCATAGTTCAGCTGGAGCAGGGTGATGCTGTGTGATTCTGCCTTTTGAACTGCCAGTGTGTCACCCTGGCTGCCATGGACCTGTTCACTGCCTGCGAGGAACCCCTCTCACGGAATATTCCCCCAAGGTTCACATATGTCTTAGGTTATCTTTCCAAAGATTCCAAATCTTAGCAATATTTTGGAGGGATTATCCAGTTCTTGCTGGGCATACTTTTCTTTCCTCTTTCCCTGTTTCCTTATTTTTTTATATTAGTCTTCCTATCATAACATTGGTATAGATACTTGTCATTTTTGAGGGTATTTCCAGTGATGTAACTATTTTAATTAACTTATATCAGGCAGCACTGTTCTGGCTTTACTAAGGAGCTGAGGCTGTTTCTTTATGAATAAATAGATGTTTATTTGTTGCTTCTGTTTCTAATATGGCATGACTATATTAGCAAAGATTACCTATTTGATATTGCCAGCAAAGCCCATGATAATCTGGAAACACACCTTCCAACTTTAAGCCATGACTCTGAGTGAGAGAGAGGTGCCCAGCACTGTCAGACCAAGGGATGAGCAGGANAGGTGCCTTTATTTAAGTGAAGTTTCCAAGATTCTCTGGATCATCAGTTTAATTTGCTTGTTTACCAAACAAAGGGTTGCATTTTACACAAGCCAAATGAGCCTGGCACTGCAAATAAAAAACAGATTACATTCGTTGCCATTAGTCACTCAGACTTAAAGGGCAGCTCCTCCCTGAAAAGCAGCTCTGAAAACGGCATTGAAGATTTCCATGGGTTTTGTCCCTTAGTACTTCCAAAGCATAAACACTAAAGCAGCAGTACTTCTATTTCCATGTGTCAGTCTTGCACAAATTAATTTTATTGACTGGCCTTCTACTAATAAAGTGTTTCACATTTGACAAGCCTGTCTCCTGTTCATTTATGCATTTTACTCTGTGCATGTTTTGTCCCTCGTTATTCTGAGACATATTTGTGTTCTGTTGTAGTCAAGAAGAGCTGAAACTACTTATTTCTTAATGAATGATTTTTTTTTTTTTGAGTGGGTAATTGATAGATTGATAAATCTTTAGCATTTTCTTCCAGTGATTAGATCAAACCATGTCCTGGATAAATTCTGTTGTTTGCTCCAATGTTCCTCTGCTTTGGGTATACCATTTCTTGCTTTGTCTTCAGGAAAATTGATAATTTGCTTTGTCCCTGATCCTTTGTCACTTTATCACTTTATCCTGTTAACCTCTGATTCCCTCTGTTGTGCCTTCACACATTGTTATTTTCCTCTCTCAGACAACTATCTCCCCTTCCTTCTGCTGGATTTCCCAAACACATGCCAGGCCCTCACTGAGTTCATCTGCATTATGCTCTTCATCTAAGGCTCTACTGGAGACCAATAAAACCTATAGGGAATTAGTTGACAAAGCCAATTGTTACTGTTATTTCATAAGAAAACATGCTTGCATTTTCTTTCTCTTTCTCTGAATAGCTAAATGATCCTAACAATAGTTCTCTTGTTCTTCCTTTACTTGCTTCTCCCTGTCATTTTGTATCATAAACTACTGATATATCTTGTGTGCTGAAGGGCATCTCTCAGGATTGCCACGTGGTTACTGCAGAAAAAGAGCATCACTTAAAATTCCCTATGATTTTGATAAGATCAGGATGTTTATCCTGTGGGTAGTGAGAAATTGCTAATGGTCTTACTGATCCACTCTGGGTTTCACGTGCTCGGGGATTGTTAATTTTGGTAAGTAAATCTGTTGTTGCTGGGAAGCTTCCCTGAATGTGTTTATTTGGATCCTGAGCTGTATCTCAGTAAGAACACAGACACTCTATGCTGAAACATTGTGTGATTGTGCATATATATGACTCCTGGGCATTCTTCAGGCTGAATTTTCTGGGGCCATGGTG
>VZUA01042774.1:2348-15363 GCA_013401035.1 Horornis vulcanius
AAAAAAAGAAAAAGGCTAAACCATGATCAGAAGACTGAGAAATGTGCATAAAGAGAAATGACAACATCAGTTTTGTTCAGAAACAGATTTCTGTGACAATTAAATGGTCATTTTGTCACTACATTTGCTATTTCCACTCAACTATACAAAGCATTTACTGAGAAGAGGCAGGGCAGAAGCAGAATGGTTTGATTACTGCATTTGAAGAAACTGAAGTTCCCTTACAACATCTGTTTGCTCAGTGAAGGATTATAATAATTACGAGCTATTAGAGCCATATTGAGAACTTCTATGCTCATGGCTGCTTATCCCAGAGTTGGCTGTGAATCTTGTATTAGTTTGTGGAATGCCCTGTGTGCTTTTCAGTGATTAAAAGATGCCACCCAAATGTCTGGTATCAAGCAGAGATGGTGTAGCTCTGTGTTTTGGTACCAATTCATACAGAGAATTTGGCTTTGTCTTGCCAGGATGTTGACAGTGACTTTTAACTAAAAAAGAAAACAACCCCCAAAACATTTTTTTTCTTTGAATGTTCTGGTAAATATTTTTGTCCATTCGAGGAAATAGTAATTCTGCACTTAGAAAAATTCTACCAAGTCCAAAGAACTTGGGGTCAAGTGTAACATGAAGCTTTTTTCTCTGCTGCTGAACTCCTGTTTCACTGACTCCCACCGTCATGTGTGCTTGCATGGAGTGAGACTCTCTAGCAAGTCTGTAGTACTTCACACCAAGCAACTGCCTTGGAAACCAAGAAAAAGCTTCTTTTGTCTAACTTAAGAGGGGATCACATTTATTCATGTTGAATAATTTATATAGCAAGTATAGGTGGGTTTTTTTCCTGTTAGTAATGTCTTGGTCATTGAATTTGTGGAATTTATGTGAAATTTTTGAAACTCTGGGGCCACTTGTGAGCTGATACTTCACCATCCTGTGCCTGGTTCCCCTGTCCCTGGTGGTGTTTTCCTTTCATGGCTGGGTACTGACCCTTAACTACCCCATGGACAGTGGGGAACTTCATGCTCCTTGGAATGGTATTCATTTGTAACTTTGGTGCACTTGGGGGAAGAGCAGCCTTTCCCAGGGGATGTGGAGGGGTGGGGAGGGGAAGAAGAGGAAAGTACTGCAGGAATGTTGATGAAATGGGATCATAAGACCCTGGATGAATCAAACTGAGGAGCAGCTGAGAATTCCCACTGGGTGCTCCCAGTCTCTGTTGTTCATTTGCCTCCTTGGTCTGGTCCTAGCGGTGCTTGGCCAAGAAGGGGTTTTTTCCTCCTTTTTCAGCAGGATCAACCAGAAATTTCAGGCATATGCTCATAGGAGCTATTCAAATCTCTACTCCCCTAGAGTGCCAAGGGGAAAGGAGATGGATTCCATAAAATACCATAGCAAGGAAGGTCCTTCTGTCATTGTGACAGTCCATAACCTTTCTCAGCCTGTCCACTGGATTGCTGTGAACCCTGCCCTGCTGGTAACCAGCTATGGGTACACACAGTGGAACATGAGCTGTGGTGCTTCAGGCAGTCAGTTGTATTGTGACTGCAAATTTAGGTCAAACCCCTTAAAACTCTGTTCTTCCTGTCCAGAAAGGCTCCAAACTCTTGTTCTTGTGAAGTCTCTGGTAAGCATGTCATTCACTCCTGACTGTACAAGAATGATACCTAAAGAAAATCTCTAGAAATCAATATGGTTTTGTTCATTATTTGTTTGAGTAACTTGGACCTTGAGTCTCAACCAAGGCTTTTTAATATTTGGAACCCTTCTTGTCAAACAGCTCTTGTAGAAGGTGGCAGGTGAACCCTTCAAGTGGGACAGATTTCAGACTAATCCTTGTCCAACCCTACCCATAGAAGAGCACACTGCAGTGTGATGGGATCAGGTGCTCCTCCCCACTTCAGAAAACAGCGGTGTTATGTTTCAAGGGTGGGTAATTTGAGCAGGTTTTAGAAAACTAAGGTGCTCAACATATGGAATTCAGGGAGTTTAGGCCCCAGGGAGAAATCAAGGCAGGGTGCAGTTTTGGTGGGGGGAGGCATGATCCATCGTGTTCCATCTCCAGCACAGGTCTGGCAGAGTGGGTGTCACAGTGTGCCTGAGTCCTGCTGTGTGCTGGGAGCAAAGAGCTCTTCAGGGGAGAGTTGTGACAATACTTCAGAAACCTTCCCTGTTTTCCCCACTGTGAAAAGAAGTTTGCTGGCAGTCTGCAGGTTCAGCATTCACTGGATCCCAGCAGCTTGGCTCAGAGATCTGTAACCACAGGCTCTGGGTTTTGCTGAGTACATGCACCTGTGGGTATTTCACTGGGTGAAATAATTGTTTCAGCTGAAAACTGGTAATTATTTTCAATTATACACATATATTGTATTCACATAAACACACAGTGAGGAAACATAGGAGCATAACAAACTGAAATCATCTTCCCATGTTTTGTGTAAATAGCTGAATTATATATATTAACCTACAGGAGTAACAGTCTCCTTCACTTGTCTTCTTGTCTAGCACCAGACAATTAACTTTTAACTTCTTTCCAGGTTTTCAGCTGTACACTGTGGATAAGAATGTTTCTTCCACAGGGCTGATGTGAAAAATAAAGTACTCATTGAAGCTCTTGAGCACCTCAGTTAAATGATGCTGTCCAATAGTGCCAAGTTGTTTCTAAGCCATCATTTCATATTAGGGTATGCTGTTTTTTCAGGTGTATATTTAGTGAAGGAGATAATACATAATACATAAATGTGAGGTTTTCACATGATCACTTAAGAAACATCTAAATAGTCTTTAGTTTCAGAAAAACAAATGCCTCCCTTATCCAAATTAGTAGCAGTTTTTGAATGTTTTTCTCTCTGCATTTGTGAGTGGCCTGTATGACACATTTCTAGTGGCACCATAAAGCCTAAAGGGAATGGGAGACCTGAGTCCTGTATGTTCCTTTAAACTACACAAAACCCAGGGGAGTTTGGAATACAGTGACATCAGGAAAAGGTGCCTGATGTAAAATTGCTTTGTTCTGTGCTTAGGTGGCCCACACTCTAATGACATATAAACTGATTCCTTGTTATCATCTCTTCACTGTGTGTCCTTGTCCGTGTAATTCTCATCTCTTAGCACTTACAGTTGATTTGGCCTCTCTGAAGTCTCTCCAAATGTAATACCAGTCCAGGATGCTGAATCAGAGCAGCTGGCTAGCTTCCTCTGGCCTATTTCTGAGCTCTCTGTGGCAGACAGCTGCAGTATTTTCATGAAGGAACAAACAAAGTACACTTCAAAGTTTTTAGTGCCTAATGATAGCCACCCATTAGATTGGCATCCTATGTCACATCCATCCACACCACTTCCCAGTGACTTAATCCTGCACTCTCAACGGCATGAAAAGGCTGCAGATTTATCAACATACAAAAAACCCAGCTAAACAAGCATTAATCATGCACATCACATCAAATTAATATGTTGAAAATTAATATTCTTGACCTTGCCAGTGGGCAGAATAATCCGTCTTGCAGTGGGCTCGCGCTCCGGTGCGAGGTACCAGGGACTTGAGCCGACGTGCGAGAGAAGTGCTGACCTCTTCACTTGGAAATAACATTTCTCTCCCATAATAGACAGCCTTGCCTCTATGAAACAGAACCTTTGACCTTTCTAACAGGAATAATGTCCCTGTCAAGGTGCTGGGTAATCAGTATTGCCATGCCCGTTTAGAGACTGTTGTCGTTTGCCACTCTTGTAAACAGGGCAGTCACTCCTGCCTCCCATCCTGACTGCCTAATGAGGAACATGCCAGCATCTCTGCCAAGGAGTGAAGTCTCAAATACAATTTCAGTTACATGAGAATTATCAGTCAGTCTCAGTATAGAAATAGCTCATGTTGTGGGTGAAATGTTTGCCTTTCTTGCTGTGAGTGGAAGGCCTGTGGAGTGGGAGTTTTCTAACAGACTAATATAACTCTTTTATATGCCTTCATTTGCATTAGGTCTTTGATTGACTCCATCCACCGAGCTGGTTTTCTCTTGCCTCTGCTCATTAATTTTGTGAATAAGGTTCATTGGCACAGTCAGATCATCTCCATGCTGCTGTTCCTCTCTTGGCTTTCTCTGCACTGGTGTTGGACTGAGCTGCCTCTTAACTCCAAACGGTCCCACCAAAACTGGGGACTCGGAGGTTTTTTCAAAGATTACTTAAATATTTAATAAAAATATTCTGTTAACTTCTCAGGTAGCTGGTGTGTGAATTAAAACAGAACGGAACAAGTATTTAGGAAAAAAAAAAGGCTGTGCACAGCCAGCAGCTTGGACAGTGACAGGAGCCACCTCTTGTGTAATGCCATGGAATGAGGAGTGAGGGTCAGGGTGCAGAGGGACTTTCTCTGACAGAGTCCAGCTCACTGCTCCACTTTATGACCTAATATGATCCTTTTCCCCTGTTTCTTTTTTTACTGGGAATATAATATTGATCCTGTAAGTATTAGCAGCATTTCTTCTCCTGATCCCATTCTGCTGTTACTTTTTCAAGTGCAAAATGTAGATGGGATCAGGTTCTTTAAGGATTGAGAAGTTTCTTTTCCCAATTAACTCAAAATGAAATGGTTTGGAAGATGACCCTTAGTATTACTTGATGATTTTGAATGATGCATAACAAAGATGATTTTTTTTTCAATAAAAAGCCATTTGGTTAAAGCAAAAATATTTCCAAGGAACTGAGTAGTTTTGATACACTTTTGTAGCTGAGCATTTTTAATGTGAGAAGAATATTGGAATGTTTTGTTCCTTTTCAAGCAAACAGCATATATACTAGTTTAAATATACCCCCAGTGAGCTAATTAAAACAAAAGAAAATTTTTTTGGCAAGAAAAAGCATAATTAAAACAAGAAATTTCAAAAGTATTGAAATGAAATATTTGGATACATCCAAGCCACAATATATGGTCTCAGCCGCATTTTTCAGGAAATGGGGGAAAAATTGTGCCTATAATTGGGTTTTGGAGAACAGCAAAATGCACCTTTAGTGCCGTGGTCTCGTGTTTCCCAACAATCTCCAGCAGGTGTGTGTGCAGCCATTCCCTGGGGGGTGTTGCCATGCAGGGGATGACAACCACGCTGTGCTTTGGCTGGTTCTGCTCAGGAGCAGCTCTGGCAGTCGGGGTGGAGGTGGCAGCTGTGGTGCTGGTGAGCCCAGGACATCAGCAGGCACAGCTGCTTTGGCTCCACGGGGGCTTGCCCTGCCTCTGGAGACACTGATACCTCTCTGCTCTCGTGCAGTAGATCCCTGTGTCTGTGCAGAGCCAGGTATATGAGTTTATTACTGTCTATGCAATATGTAGATCATTTTGGACAGTGATGGATCACAATTTATTTCCACTGGCAAAGAAATGATCCATATCTCAGTTATGAAGGTAATTCCCTCTTGTGTGGAAATAAATTGCATTATACCACAGCTTACTGTTATATATTGATATCAAATGTGTTAATTTCATTGTTACCTAGCACTTTAGTTAATAATTATAACAAATATTAATGAGGAACTGTCTCTTCTCAACTTCTCTGTGGCTGTACCTGCAAGATGTTTCTGAACCCCTTTGATATCCTCTTCTCTGGAAACTTGAGGGCCACGCCAGGCAACAGCTTTCCACTCTTTGTCAGATACTGTGTCACAGTGACACCACTGCTCAATTTGCAGGCAATTTCCTGTGGGTTATGGTGCCCTGTGAGATGTAAACTAAACACTTTTTTGAGAAATACCTTTTTTTTTTTTTTGGTCCTTTTTTCTCCAGAAAAACAAAACCCAGAACTGCCTAACTTCTTTCATTTCCACTCTTATTAACTTCTGCCGTTAGAATTGCCTTTAAAGTTGTTTCTTTTCCCCTCAGACTTTGCTGTTGAGGCATTGAAGAACAGTTTTACAGATGCCCTGCTGTTCAAACATTTATTCTATTATTTTCTTTATTCTTGAAAAATATCGAACTATGAGTCTTTTTTGTCTTTTTTTTTTTTTTTACATAATAGGGTAATGGCTAAGTGAGGATGAGCTGGTGACAGTGCTTCTTATAAACAGTGTCCTGCAGGCAGTGAAACACAGTGGAAAACCTCTTTACCATCTCCTCCTGATTTTATTCTCTCCTTTCACAGTCTCGTTGCTCTTCCTGTAGGTGCTTCACCCAAATAAGAAATTTCTTTCTTGCCTTGTCCTTATTTCTGGTGCAGTGAGGCTCTTACCTTCATCTGTGCTCAGACCGTTTCTTGCCCCTGAGCAAGGTGTGGTGAGGCAGGGACACCTTCCACTGGACCAGGTTCCATCCCTTCTCTCCCCCCTGCAGGGGAAGGAGCAGAAGGAGCCCTTGGAACTGTCATTTTATCGAAGTTGCAGATTGCTGGGTTAAATTCCACACTGTCGTTTGTGCCTCATTTCCTGCATTTCTGGATCAAAGACTGATGTCACAAGTTGGCTTCACAACTTGAGCTTAGGAAGGGGAACAGCTATAGAGGAGGCAGCTCCTGGTTAACACGCAAATATGCTTGATAGTTGGTGAAAAGGGCAAAGAAAGCATGAAAGGTAAATAGATTTACATTTAAATGAGCCTCATGCTGGAGGTTTTCCCTAATGTAAAAGTCACTCTCTAAAAAAGCTGTGAATGTGACAAGTCTTTCAGTTCAAACAAAATTCATAAGACTTCAGCAGTAAGAGAAATAAAAATGTAAAGAATAACACACTAATTAGGGAGTTGGTTCTGTGCCCTCTGTATGTGTTGGTGAGCAGTAGGCCCAAGGAGGGCTTCCCATGGTGTGCAGGGATGGAGCCCTTGGATTTGGAATGTGATGTGGTGGTGGGAATGGGTGGCACACACCCAGACTGGTGCTCAGCAGACAGAAAAAAGCAAAGACAGCTACACTCAGAGTGCCTTGGTGTGTCACCCCAGCCTGCAGGTGACAGTGAGGTCTCTTTAAGGCAGGTAGTGCGGTGATCACTTTGGGTGTTCTTTACTTTATGAAAAGGAAATTATTATGCACTTTCAAAACAGAGGCTAAGAAACAGGAGTTGTAAAAGAAAATCTGTTTCCACAAGGTGGAATAGGAAAAGGGCATATTTGCTTCTAAATCAGAGGTTTCATGCCATGCTTCCTTCCTTCCATCCTTCCTTATTCAGTAGGATTTGGTGTGGTTGAGAGAGAGGCAGCTGACAGTCAGTTGTCTGCACATCATCAGCAGCTATCCAAAATTTTTCAGCTTTAGAGAGTAATTTGAACTGCTTTGGTCTCCTTTGCTAAAGTTCTGAAAATCCACCTTTTTCAATTCCCTGTATTGGTTTTCTTGCAAGTATTTGCAGGACAGATGCTGAACCTTACTTCAGATTGCTGCTGTGTCTTTGATGTACATAAAACAATATCACCTTTTTCAAAATATTTTGAAAAAGCATAAAAAAGAGCAAAACAGCAGAGCTCTATTTCATTAGAGTGGTGGACTTGTTTCCAAAGCCTGATCTTTGTACCAGAACCTTTGAAACATCTAATGATAAAATTTTTTAACATAATTCTTTCAAACTCTGAGCTCCCAAATTTTAAAAACAGGACCTTTGCTGCTTGAATTTTCTGCATTGAGTTTTTATCTGAACTGAAATATTTCATCATTATTATGTGTTGCGCTTATGTGATATGTTTGTGCTTTCAAAGGTTTAACTTGTGCTCTGAGGATCAGATTATAACTTTACATGCTTGGAGGAAGATTTGCTACCATTCATCCATGTGAAAGAACAGTAGTGAATATTTTGTATTACCTAACTGAACGAAGAAATACTCCATGTGAAACTAAAAGCCTGATTTCATTGTCACTTTAACAGTTGTTTTGTCTCTTGTGGTTTTCTGATAACATTTAAACATATTTTCCCTGAAAGAAGTTTGCAAGGTTTAATACAGTGTGTGTGATACCTACTGTAGTGTTCTACATTTTTCAGTCTGTTGGTTAAAGTAGGGCTTTTTGGGGTGTAAACTGCTATCTTCTCTGCACTATTGCCTAAAGAAACGAGCTCTAGGTTGTTCAAGATACAAATACCCTACATTTTCCAGATGTGTTGCAGAGAAGGTCAAATGTCAGGTGTCTTTAACCACAGAGTGTACTGAAAATGTGACTTTTTTTCAGTTTATAATTATCTTTATGAGAGATTTTAAATTCCACTGAAGAGAGTCATATTCTATTTTTGCTTTCCTGCAAATTAATGCATTATGTAGAAATAGATCATTTTGATTAGTTAATGACTCCCTTTTTTTAATGTTTCCATAATTTTTCTAGCCTAAAGGAAAAGCTTAGGTAGACTTAGTATGTGTAAAACAGAAGCACAGAAGCACCATGGAAAAAAAATTGTTTACTGTCAGTTGCCAACTGTCCTATTCAAGAGGAGTATCTTGGATTTACATCACCAGTTGCATTACTTGAGGGGGAAAAAAAAGACAGGATCCCTGTTGGGTGTCCGTGTAGCTTATGCTGAGTAAATATTGACAAAGTAGTCTAAAGAGCAAACACTTTGACATTTGTAAGGTCCACTGGAAGGTCTTGTATATATTTATACAGCAAGAATGAGTGCAGCATACCAATTTCATTGAACTAGCTCCTGACATAATTCTGCATGGGCTTTCTTGTTGAGGAAGTTGTGTTTAAATGGGAGTGGGACATTTGTTACACCCATAAAGAATATCCTCAAATTGCTTTGAATGGGTTGTTTCCAAAGGCTACATCACTTGCATTTAAGCATCTCTTCTAAAATGTGACACGACTAATAATGATAACTTTAAAAAAATCTAATTTTTAAAATTTATTTTAACTGGTGATTTTTTACTTTGTAGAAATTCTTGATATTTGTTGTGCTCTATATTTATTAAAGATTGGATCTCAAAACTGTAATGAGCAAAAAATGCTTGCTTAATTTAAATTGTGAATCTGTCTGTTAAGAAATGCATTAGGGGTAGGAGAAGCATAAGACATATTAATTGACAGACAGGAACTGCTGTCTCTGAGGTTGATACAAGTAATTTATTACTTTAGAAATGAATGCCACCTCCAGAATGTGCTTCATTAATTTCAAATTTAGTTTTAATTTCAAGCTGTTGCCCCTTGAGAAGAATAAGGTGGCAAATTATGTTTGAAGAGCAGATTTTTTTTTCTTGCTCTGAAGAAACACTAAATTTTAACTGTTTAATTTTACAAATAAGTGCTCTTCTTTGGGTAAAGCAAAAGTATGATGAGCAGAAACTAACTTGTATTTTCTTCTCTTCATAATAGCCTATGTTTCAGACGAACTAAAAGCAGCAGCGCTGGTGGAAGAAGATGTGGAACCTGATGAAAATGCAGTTGATGGGGAGCCTTCAGCAAAATATGCATGTCCAGAAAAAGACTTCAGTAAGAACTGCCAAAGCTACCAAAACTCTCCAGCAGCTGAGTTCTCTAGCCATGAAATGGACAGTGAGTCTCACATCAGTGAGACAAGTGACCGCATGGCAGACTTTGAGAGCAGCTCCATTAAAAATGAGGAAGAGAGCAAGGAGGTTTCCATACCACTGGAAGACTCCACGGTGTCTGATAGTTTAGAGCAAATGAAGGCCGTGTATAATAACTTCCTCTCCAATTCCTACTGGTCCAATCTCAATTTGAACCTTCACCAGCCGATTTCGGAAAAAAACAACGGTAGCAGCAGCAGTAGCAGCAGCAGCAGCAGCAGTTGTGGAAGTGGCAGCTTTGACTGGCACCAGACTGCCATGGCCAAAACACTGCAGCAAGTTTCTCAGAGCAGAATTCTGCCTGAACCAAGCCTTTTTAGCACAGTCCAGCTGTACAGACAGAGCAGTAAGCTCTATGGCTCTATATTCACTGGAGCCAGTAAATTCCGCTGTAAAGACTGCAGTGCTGCCTACGATACTTTGGTAGAATTAACAGTGCACATGAATGAAACGGGACATTATCGAGATGACAACCATGAAACAGATAACAATAACCCCAAAAGATGGTCCAAACCTCGGAAACGTTCTTTGCTTGAAATGGAAGGGAAAGAAGATGCCCAGAAAGTGCTAAAGTGTATGTACTGTGGTCATTCATTCGAATCCCTTCAGGATTTGAGTGTACATATGATCAAAACAAAACACTACCAAAAAGTGCCTCTGAAGGAACCTGTTACACCTGTAGCAGCAAAAATTATCCCAGCTACTAGAAAGAAAGCATCACTGGAGCTTGAACTCCCAAGTTCTCCAGACTCCACGGGTGGGACACCAAAAGCCACAATCTCAGATAGTAACGATGCACTTCAAAAGAATTCCAATCCCTACATTACACCAAATAACCGCTACGGTCACCAGAACGGTGCCAGCTACGCCTGGCACTTTGAGGCGAGGAAATCTCAGATTCTGAAGTGCATGGAGTGTGGTAGTTCACATGACACCCTGCAGGAGCTCACGGCTCACATGATGGTGACGGGACATTTTATTAAAGTCACTAACTCTGCCATGAAAAAAGGGAAACCGATTATAGAAGCCCCAGCCACACCGACAATAACGTCCTTAGTAGATGAGAAGGTCCAGTCTGTGCCACTAGCTGCCACCACCTTTACGTCTCCTTCCAACACACCTTCTAGTGTTTCCCCCAAATTAAATGTTGAGATTAAAAAAGAAGTAGATAAGGAAAGAGTCATTGCTGATGACAAAATGAAAGACAAAGAGAAGTCAAGTGAAGATGAGGAGAAGTATGATATCTCCTCAAAATACCATTACTTGACTGAAAATGACCTAGAAGAAAGCCCTAAGGGGGGATTAGATATATTGAAGTCTTTAGAAAACACGGTTACATCAGCTATAAACAAAGCCCAGAATGGCACACCGAGCTGGGGTGGCTACCCCAGCATTCATGCTGCCTACCAGCTGCCTAATATGATGAAGCTGTCGTTGGGCTCTTCCGGGAAGAGTACACCCTTAAAACCCATGTTCGGAAACAATGAACTAGTATCCCCAACTAAAAACCAGCCCTTAGTGTCTCCACCCAGCAGTCAGACCTCCCCTGTGCCAAAAACAAACTTTCATGCCATGGAGGAATTGGTAAAGAAGGTCACTGAGAAGGTGGCTAAAGTGGAGGAGAAGATGAAGGAGCCCGAAGGAAAGCTCTCTCCGCTGAAGCGTGCCACGCCTTCGCCGTGCAGCAGCGAAGTCAGTGAACCCCTTAAGATGGAGCCCCCCAATGATGGTGGCTTTAAAAGCCAGCAGAACAGCCCAGTCCCTCAGAGAGATGGCTGCAAAGATAGCCCAACTGTAGAACCTGTGGAAAATGGGAAAGAGCCTGTGAAATCCATTGTAGGTTCTTTGAGTAGCAGCACAGCCATCATCACTGACCACCCTCCTGAACAGCCATTTGTAAATCCATTAAGTGCACTGCAATCTGTCATGAATATTCACCTTGGCAAGGCAGCAAAGCCGTCTTTGCCCGCTCTGGATCCCATGAGCATGCTTTTTAAAATGAGCAACAGTTTGGCAGAAAAGGCTGCAGTGGCCACCCCACCTCTACAGTCCAAAAAATCAGACCACTTAGACCGTTATTTTTATCATGTCAACAATGACCAACCCATAGATTTGACGAAAGGCAAGAGTGACAAAAGCTGCTCTTTGGGTTCAGCGCTTTTGTCATCCACATCGACATCTTCTGCATCTTCTTCATCTACAGTGACAACAGCAAAGACATCTGCAGTCGTGTCATTCATGTCAAACTCGCCGCTACGCGAGAATGCCTTGTCAGATATATCTGATATGCTGAAGAACCTGACAGAAAGTCACACATCAAAATCTTCCACACCTTCCAGCATATCTGAGAAATCTGACATTGATGGTACCACAATAGAGGAACCAGAAGAGAGTACACCAGCTCAGAAAAGGAAGGGACGTCAGTCTAACTGGAACCCTCAGCACTTGCTCATATTGCAGGCCCAGTTTGCAGCCAGCTTACGGCAGACTTCAGAGGGGAAATACATCATGTCAGACTTGAGCCCTCAAGAAAGAATGCACATTTCCAGGTTTACGGGACTCTCAATGACCACAATTAGCCACTGGCTGGCCAATGTGAAGTATCAGTTAAGGAGGACAGGTGGAACTAAATTTTTAAAGAACTTGGACACAGGACATCCTGTTTTCTTTTGCAATGATTGTGCC
Source organism: Horornis vulcanius (assembly GCA_013401035.1). Classification (NCBI taxonomy): domain Eukaryota; kingdom Metazoa; phylum Chordata; class Aves; order Passeriformes; family Scotocercidae; genus Horornis; species Horornis vulcanius. Next base: position 14,509 of record VZUA01042774.1, read on the forward strand.
TCTCAGTTCAGGACTGCTTCTACATACATAAGTCACTTAGAGACACACCTAGGGTTTAGTTTGAAGGATCTGTCAAAGTTGCCACTAAATCAGATTCAAGAACAGCAGAATGTTTCAAAAGTCCTCACAAACAAGACTTTGGGCTCACTTGGAATTGCTGAGGAGGACTTAGGCTCCACATTCCAATGTAAGCTCTGTAACCGAACTTTTGCAAGCAAGCATGCAGTCAAACTGCACCTTAGTAAAACACATGGCAAGTCCCCAGAGGACCATCTGATCTATGTAACTGAGTTAGAAAAACAATAGCGTCCAGGTAAGCAGCCAGGTATGCAAGTGACCACAGGAACATTGCACTAAACTTCTTCGCNCTTCATAGTACTGCACTAGGCCTGACCTGAGCCTCTGAAATCAGTCTTACTTTTGTTGCTGAACTGCCTATCTGGACCTTGGTTTTTCTTACACTTATTTTGTAGTTATATTTATATGCTCTTTGTCTGTTCTGTGCATGATTATTTTTTTGTTTCTGTTTTTATTTTTTGTGAGTCAAAGTCTGACCTTTATTTTTAACATCTGTCCTTGATGTTAAGCTATCTTTTGTAGAATATAGTGGGAGACACTATTGAGAGACATTAATTTAGCCGTAAAGAAAGACACAAAGAACAATGATAAAGAGACATCCTAAAATTACAAAGTTGCCATGACAATAAAGGTCACAGAACCTGGTAGTGTCAAGTTTTAACCCTCTGAGAACTGTAATAGTATTTCTGTGCCTTTCCCAGTGACTAAATAAGTAAATAAGGAAAAACAAAACAAAACAAAGGCTTAAAGGCATTTAATTAAAATAAGAGCTGTGTC
>VZUA01042802.1:0-13156 GCA_013401035.1 Horornis vulcanius
TTTATGTGTTTTGCTTTTGGACATCCAGTAGTAAAGGCCCTTGTATACAGCAGAGAAATCATGCAGCACCAATAAAACATGGCCTACTCCAGTCCTTCGCTTAATTCTGTATTTACAGTGGAGTGATGAAGGGATGTTTTTCATCAGAGTGCAGATATAGAAATGTCCCAGAACATCCCATCACACAAACCTGCAGTGTGGGCTGTCAAACTGATAAAGAGGTTTCATTTAATATAGTGATAGTTCTTAGACCAGGGCACTCAGTCTCTCAAGATAACAGTCAAAGCAGTTTTCTTTTCTCCTAGGTACAGCAATGTTTGAAGCGCCTTGGGAAAATGAATCTGGTGGGCTGCCTGGAAACTCTGATAGAACTGATTCCCAAGTAAGTATCATGATCCCATATCTTGTACTGTCCATTAACTCAGTCTGCAGAGCTAAAGGAAGAGAATGCTAGATCATAACTAACTCTTCATTCCTATATCAACACAGGAAAAATGCGTCCAAAGCCCATGCAGAGTGCTTGGTTCCCAGCCAGCCTATTCTAGAAACGGTGGCTTTGAAGGTACTGGGAGGCTGCAAACTCATACTACGTCTACTGGATTGTTGCTGTAAAGCTTTTCTGTATCCTTTTTTCATCACAAAAACATTATTAGAGTTCACCAGTAGCACCTCATGAGACCAAAACTAGGTCTCATGTAGGCCCTGGATTGCTGATGGACTCAACTGTGTGATTCATATGTGCAACTTGAAGTTTCTTTGATAGCCAAACACCTTCTTTTCAAGTTATTATGTAGGAACCTCGGGCTGTTTGGCTGGCTGCTGATCTGGCCTTGGGCAATGCAAAGTCTGAATACTCATCTCCCAGATTATTCCAGGATATTGCCTTGTGAATTGCCTCTAGTTGGTTGTTCAGCAAGCCTCATTACATGCTGTTTATTTTTTTAACCTTAACTGCTGTAATCTTCAGCTTGTCTGTTAAACACCTCTGCTTGAAGGAATTCATACTCCTGAATACTCTGGCTTCGGGGCTCCTGAGCCGGCTCTGGTTTGTGTGTTCAAAAGCCTGTCTTGTTTGTGTCTGTCTGTTTGATGTGCCTGTCAGGGAAAAGGGCTTGTAATTAGCCCTTGCTGCTAAGGGAGTTTCATTCAGTTGGGAATAGGAGCAGGGAGGGTCCCTCCATGCCTTTGGACTTGATTCTAGCACTTGCAGAGTTGTACAAGTGGAGAGACTTCTTAGACGCTCTTACGGAAGGCTTTGTTCTTGGATCTCGACAAACTGTATGTAGCTCTAATCAAACCACAGTGTTAGCGTCAGCCTGCCACAAACACCTGGTACTCTGTGCAGTGAGGAGTAAGTCCTGCCTCATGCTGAAATTGAAAGGTTGGGATAAACATGTTCTATTATACTGCTGAGTTTTCCAGGGAAATTGGTATTCTCGTCTCTCTCAGTCTGGGAGAATAACTGCTGTCTGCAGCTGAAGGAGTAACAACATTGTTAGGACAACTTTCTTTGGCACAAGAAATCTTGTAACTCCAGAAAAAGTAGAGCAGGCAATTGTATGGCATCAGGCCTGAGTTGGTGCAGGCTGCTTTTGTGGGAAGACCTCATGGCACCTTGGACGTGACCAAATAACCTGATGGGTCCCAAGTGTGGCACTTAGCAAAACTCTACGGAAGCAGAGAGGCTCCTGATCAGGAATTTGCCAGTTAAGTCACTCCTGCATTCTGATCTGGAAGAGTTCATTAAAGCTCACACTTAAGGAAAGCAGGGTGATGGAGTGTAAAAGGGTAAATTTGTACTGAGGGGAAACAGGGAAAGAGCAGCTGAGCTGAAGGTAGTTTTTTAGTGAGCATCATGTTTTGCTAGAGGAGACTCCATTCCTTTTTGTCTTCTGTCTTCAGGATTCAGTACAGGTGTGTATTGCAGACCCTCACATCCTTGTACGGTGCCTTGTCGACAATGCTTCATCTGGTATCAGAGACACAACAGACCCCTTATATCAAGGGCTTTACCTTCCCTTCTGATATCAGTGACTTCCTTGGAGTTAACATATCTTCTGAGGTAAAGAAGCAAAAGGCTCAAATGCTTACAACAAAAAAATCTACCGGCTGGATGAAGAAGCTCTTCCCACCAATGCTAGAGGCAGTATCAAAGGTTGGGAAAAAGAGAAAATCTGAGCCCTGTACAAGTGCCATGAAAAACTGTAGCATCCCGTGTGCCTTGGACATTGGAGAGACAGTTGTGGTGCCCACAGCCAAGAGAGGTAAAGCCTTGTGCCAGTGTAATGGTTTCTGACATCTCAGAGACTGACTGCAACTTCTGCCCAACAGCACCAAGCACTTCTACTACCCACAACTCCCTGTCCTTGGAAGAAGGGAATGCTGCATGTGCCCTTGCTTTTATAAAGCTGTGGATAATGTCAGTATCATGGGTGGGGGGTGTTCTTTTACACAGGATACAGCCTGGAGAGAAGCAGGTAATGAGTGCAGTATTCAGGTCCTGAAAATAGTTACTTGTACTTTCCTACTTTTGCATAGCTAAGAGGCTATGGGCACTGTCTGCAGTCCATAGAAGAGTAGGTAAGGCTGTAGGTACAGGATACAAGTATCCTGTGCTTGCTGGTTCTGTGCCCAAATCTTCCTCTGCAGTCAAGGCCAGTGACTGCAGCTATCCACGTGTTTGTATGAAGCTTTTACCCATTAAGTTCTCCTTTGCAGCCATCTGTAAACCTCTGCATGCTCTTCATTCATTGCCAGCTGCTATGCACAAGTGTAGTCCCCTTGAGTTTGCCTGGAAATGTTGAGTACAGGTGTGAGCCTGTGGAGAGCTCTGTGCCATCCCTGTGCAAAGACATAAAACTATCTCAGTGTTGTAATGGAACTCTCCTCTCTCCCTCTAGGGAAGCACCCAGTGTTTGATGTGAAGAGCTTGCTTAGGCCAGCCAGACATCCAACACAGGAGGTTTGTATGGTATTGTTTTACATGTTAGGTTGGTGGTTTGGGTTTTCTTTACACAATAGTTGGGTTGTTTTTTTTTATTTTAAAGATTCTAATGCTTGAAACATGATATCCCTGATTGAAAACATCCCATTTCCCCGCCTTATTTTTGCTTGTCTAACAGCTCAGGTTAGTGTGGAAGCTTTGCACAGAAAATCAATCACTACTTATTTCTGCTTAGGAATTTGGGCATTTGTTGGTTTGTCAAGTGAAATGACCAGAGAGCAAGTCAGTAGTAGACAGGAATACAAATTCTGCATATTTGCCTCTTCTTTTTGTATTTCACAAAACAAGACTGCTCTTCCCTTTCCTCCTTAGAAAATAAGGAATGTTCTCATAAAAATCCCTGTGTTCTGCTCCCTTCCAGCAGAAAGGATCTGACACATCATCTTTTTAAAACACTCTTTCTGTTACTGTTTGTTTCAGGTTCTAGGCATTGCATCACCACCATTTAAAGCAAAGTCATCACCACTTTTGTCTCGGATAGCAAAATCACAGCACTCTGGATCTCTTGTACAGATGGTCCAAACAGCTGCATCCTTTGGGGAGCTGTCAGAGGCGCTCAGAAAAGCTATTCTGTGGTGCAAAAACAACAAATTCAAATCAGAAGCTTATTTTCTGCGTAACAAGTTGTTGAAAAGCAACCGGTTACACCATGTGGAGGCTCAAGGATGCAGGTAGTTCTACATGGGTCTGGGATTTCTGAGTCTAATACTTTATTTTAATATTATGTATTTTGCTATAGTATAATGAAACACAGAGGTTTAAGCCATTCTTTTAAAACTCAGGATCACTAGTTCAGGTTACTGGGTGCTCTGACCATGGTCATTCTGTTTAGCTTCAGTCATTTGTGATTTAAAAAGGATTTAAAAGGCTAACAAATGTACAATTCTTAGTGGGGAGGATGAAAATGCAGCTTAAATCATCTGCATGTTTTATGGTAACAACTGTATGAGGCAAGGGTTGTCTCTATTCAGACTGCCTTGGCTACTATTGTACAAGGTGCTGTTCTGTTTCCTTGGTATGATAAGGAAAATTACAGAGATGAGTAATAACGAAATCTCCCCAAACTCCAAATGAAGTAACACTTCAGTAGCTGAGAAGGTTCTGTTTTGTGCACTTTGCTCCCCTTAAGCTTGAAGAAAAAGCTGCGCTGTGTCAAAACATCTGTCCGAAAATACCTCCAGTACGGGTCACAACACACGCACTGGCCAAGGCAGCACCTCAGGGCACGGATCTGCCAAAGGAGGATCAGATCATCTGCACTCCTGAAAACAGCTCTAAAGACTGGTGGGCAAAAGCCTCCTGAACCTTTTGGGGTCTGCGAGAACAGTTCATCACTCATCCTCCCAGCTTACCAGGATGGGTCTCCAAGTCAGGAAGAGCATTCCAGCATTGATAGAGGACGTGTCAGACTAAGCACAACAGGGACCCCTAAGCAGCTGCTGCTGGAAGGAAGCCCTGGCCCTGTGTGGAAAGAAGTTGCTGAGAATACAGATATTGATTCTATTTTTGCAACAATAGGTGTCTGACCCTGGACCTGAAGGAGGAAAGGGGTCAAGTCATTCTAGTTTCTTGGTTTTTTTCGGTAAAGCCCTCTGAACCCTAATGCTGTCTCAATAACTCACATCCTGAATTCTGTTAAAAGAGTAACAACCATTTTAATATGTTTTTCTAAACCAGCTTTTTTTTAATGGCTTATTTTTTATATTTTTAAGGGTGTTCTAAATAACTGAATAGTCTCCATCCTTTTACCTACCCTTGTCCAGGAACAGTAACTTTGTTACCCTTACTCAGTGTCCCCTCTCTATTGCCCAACTATTCCTTAAATGCTGCTGTTAAAAATCCACAGCGCAAATAGTTCCCATCCATGGCAGGAAGGCTGCAGCTGATCACCCACTGCTGCTTTGGACAAAAGACTTGCCAACACTTTCCCGAGCCTTACACCCTTCCTTCTGTGCTGCCTGTAGAGGGGACAGCCTTGATGTGCAGTATTACTGCTGTTTCAGTATTTGTTATGCTTGTCCTGAAACGAGGAATTAACTAAACCCACCTTCCCTGAGTTGTTCCAGAAGTAGGGAAAAGCACAGCTGTGGCCTGCAACAGTAACCCTGTGTTACCCACCTTGTATGAACTCATCAGTATACATTCAGTTAAGAAATACGGGCACAAACTTAAGTTTTATTCAAAAAGCATGTACAGAGCAAAGAGTACAACTTTGATAGTTTGGGCATAAGGTCTTTATACAGATAACCAAGATCCATTTCAAGGTTTTGTGTGAAAAGAATACCCAGTGAAAACTGAAACAATTTTATAGAATCATAAATCATCAGCACTCGAGCCATCTGATTCAACACAGGCCTACTTCCAAGAGACTCCTGCCACTGCAGGAATTTTTAGAGCTCTTTTCTTCATTTCATCAAATGGTATAAAAATACCTAAGTATACCACATACAATCAGGTAATGTTTCAGCTGCTTAAATATTTCTCAGCAAAGGCTGGGAGTGAGGGCAGACATCCCAACAGTGACCTCCATCCTGAAAAACCCTCCCAAAGAACACGCACGACCTTCCATCTTACTGGGCAGCAGGTGCCTAAATAATGTCCCAGTGCAGCTTGTGTACAGAATCAAGATCCATAGTTTGCTTCATCAAAAGCCTTTCTGGCTCGTTTCAGTTCTTCATTCATAGTTAGGAGGTCTTTAACTCTGGCAAACTTCCGGGGGTCCTTGCGTATTAGAAAGACAATGTCCTCAACCTGTACCCGACCCTGCCGCCCGATGGACATGGCTTTGTGTGTCTGTTAGAGAGGAAAAAAGGGTCAGCAGCATTCCTTTGCCATGGTGGTTTTTTAAGATCTCAATTCCACTTTATTTCCTGTCATTTTATAATAAACAAGCAATTGCTTTCATTGTGGACACCATCATCCTAGTCGCAGAGAACTTCCCAGTAAACCATGGACTTTGCTGTCCCCAGCTGCCTGTCACTTACACCCTGAACACAACCACTACATATACATCACATAATGGTATCAAAACTAAGCCCAGATTATACACAGGACACCCAGCCTGCAGAATGGCTGAAGATGAGGCACAGCTTGGAAGCAATGTGAGGTAACTGTATCAGAGGACAGTGTAGGGCATTTTGATAAGGATAGGAAAGACTGACCTCTCAAAAGAAAGGGGAATGTTTGGATACTTATAAACAGTATCCAGGTCTGGAAGAGAAACGGCTTCAGGCCCAAGAATGCATTTCTTTTGTAGGGCAGAGCTAAGTTCCCATCCATGTACAGACAGAGCAAACACAGAAAGTTGACAGACATTCAAATCTGAGCCTTCTGTCAGCTGCACATACAGTGATGCCACAGTGAAGCCCAAAGTCAGTGGGTATTTTCAGTCCTACAATACTAATCTCACTGCTACCTAAAGACTAAATCCACATGGAGCAAGATGCATAAATTTTGCTTTAATCTTGGAAAAACAAAATCCAAGCTTCTGTTTCTCCTACTAATGCCATGAATTTGGGGCCTGGAATAATGCAGTGTTTGAGTCAGAGATATTAACCTTCAAAAGGCTAAAGTTCTGGTGAGGATGTTTTCACCATGCCATCTAAAGCTGACTTACCATTTCAGTGATAAACTCTATTACCAGGTCCTCAAGAATGTCCACTGATTCTGTGTAAGGGTTCTGGTCGTCCCCAAATCCATACATCATGCACCTTACTGCACAAAGAAACACTCAGCATGAGGCCTCTTTCATCCATTCACTGCTGCACATATCTAGTTAGAGCTCACCAGCCCGCGCATTCCTGCACCAGGAGGGCACTCGGCAGGACAATTCGTGAGAAAACACAGGAAATAAACACAAGCCAACAAAAGCCGTATAGGGACAGGATCTGTACATACAGAAAAGCATGTCTGAGGACGGGCTCTCAGAGTATTCATTTAGGCTGCAAAGTACCTGCACAGTGACAGCGCAGCTGACTTTGGGCACAGCTAGGTTCAGAGGTGGACTAGCAGTATTCTTGAGGGGGATCTACATGGCAGACTTCTGCAAATGTAGCCAAGGCACATTATGAAAGCCGCTGTTTTGCTAAGGAGAAGTGAGTTTTGGGACCCCATAGCCCCCCAGTTTCAGCTGAGTGACCCGGCCGCCCGGGGGCTCTCTGGTCCGGCCCGACTTACGCTCTTTGGAGAACAGCCTCTTCCTCCTGCCCTGCCCGCCGTCCAGGCCCCCGCCGGCGTCCTCCGCGTCCTCTTCGAACTACACGGGCACAGCGGAGGGGAGGCCGCGGTCAGCGCCCTTCTGGCCCCGGCCCCTCCCCGCCGCCCCTCCTGCCCCCGGCGGGGCTGCGGGTCCCCGGGCAGGGCNGCGGGGCCTGCCGGTGCCCAGGGCACCGCGGTGTCGCTGTGGCGTGGCTCTGGTGACCCTCCCCAAACCTGAATATGACACTCATTGTTGGACGGGCAGATCGGGACAGCGTGGTTTGAAGGTGAGCTCGGGAGGTGCCTGTTAACCGCCCTGCTCGGCAGAGGGTCAGCCACGAGGTCAGAGAGGTCAGAGAGGGCGACTTTGCACAGTCGGTTTGTTCGGTCGGCAGGGGCTTTTCCTTCCCTTCAGCAAGGCACACTTGCCCATATGTGCACAGAATCATAGAATGTAAAGGAGTTGGAATAATGGCCCTTAAAGAACATATAATCCCAACCCACCCTGCCATGGACACAGACACCTCCCACTAGACCAGGTTGCCGAAGTCCCTCTTTCAGTTTGTGCCCATTCCCCCTTGTCCTATCACTACAGCTCCTGATGAGGGCCCTCTCTGGCTTCTCTTTAGGCCCCCTTCACATAATGGAAGGTTGCTATGAGGTTTCTGCCTTCTGGACAGACCCAGCTCTCTCAGCTTCTTTGTAGAGGTGCTCCAGTCCTGTTGTACTTCATACGGTGCTGTCAGCCCCTTTCCTCCAGCCCTGCCCTTAAGCATGTCCACTGTTCCCCCCAGTTTGGTGCCCTAGGCACGCTTGATAGCAAAGCACCTCCTCCAGATTACTCAGAGATGTTGAACTGGAAAACGTTCCAGAATGGATCCTTGCTGTGTTCCACTTGTAACTGCCATGAAACTGGAGTATTACCCACTGGCTTCTGTGCTCTGAGCTCAATTATTCAACCAGTTTTTACTGATCTACAAGTGCACCTGTCCAGACTGCAATGTTCTAATTTTGGACACTGTTGCAAAAACACTGCCTTTGTAGTGTCAGGTTTATGGCGACAGACCAGACCAGACACAAGACATAGAGGAAGAAAATGGAGAAAGTACTGCTGAAAGACAAGGGAAGATGCACAAGGTGAAATCCTTTTCCATGGAAGCTAATACTCACCATTTCTGTAAATAACAGCTGTAGACGAGGCAAAGCTTTATCAGGTAATGACAGGAGCCTTAAGTGAAGCTTATGCACTGCAAACAACGAAAGACGTTTGAATTTAAAAGTGAAACGAGCTCTACTGTATCATCTATGGTATGCTGCCAGACCTACCCACCACTCATCAGTGAGGGGGAAAGGAAGGAAGGTCTTTTGTGTTCCTGGCCTGAGAAAGTGCAGCTCCTCACTCTGCAACTCAGCTGTTTCCTTAAGAAGCTGGCACAAAAAAAATCCAGTAGTGTGTCAAGATACCTGCTTAACCAAAGCCTGTTCCCAGGAAGGCACTTAAATATATATTTTTCTGTTTAGGGAGAGGACTTGATTTTATTTACTGTTTTATCACAGGGGCACTGTCACACTACACTCAAGAATCAAACCGTAGCATTCTCTGCTGCAAATGGCTGAGTCAAATGCAGGAGTTATTCCAGTATTTGAAGCACTTCTGAATAAAACCAAGATGTGTTGGGAGGTAAAGCTGGTTCTTGTGGAGAAGATGGTACCTAATTTTCCATGCAGACACATCCAGTTTGTTTATACAAATGGATTAACTGGACATATTTGATGTATTTAAGTGGTTAGTAAAAGACTTCCTAGCACTGTAAGGGGTTGTAATATAATGTAAGGGGTTTTGTTCAGAAGAGGGACTAAAACCAGAACTGCACTTTTTTACATATTCAGGGTTATTTTCAGAGGCTCTTCAGTCAAGGCTAAGGCTATGAAAATTACAGCCTTGATGAGATTGATGTTTTTGGAAGATCTGGTTTTAAGATACTATGAAAAGACCTTCCTGAAGTGTTCACTTTCACTTGTTCCATCTCTATAGCTACTACTGCATTTCTAGGATCATTCTGGTTTGCCCTGCTACATTTTGGGATTAGAGGTAAAATATTAACAGATTTACAGGTTTGATCACTAAGATGCAGAAGCTAGAGAGCCACATTTACTGCATTCCTCACATTTTCCTCTTCGTACATTTATGCTGAAAACATATCTTCTCTCATGACTAGTGTCTTACAAGAAATTGCATAGAGAAAGAAAGTAATATGTCTAGTCCTTTTGCACTGTTAGAGTAGTTAAAAAAACCCTTTCCTTTCTTGAGGTTAAGTGTTTACTTAATTGTTTACTTAATGCAAGTAACTTTGCATAACCACATTTGGCCACGTTTAGACATGACAAAGATTGAGTGCCAGGGTTTGACACAGGCACTTCATAGCTTCAGACTAATTCCTCCTGTCTGAGCTGCTATTGATGGCTGTCCTTTTGTCCAGTTCTGCCTTGTAACTGAACAGTTTCAGGTGCTCTTAGACAGACACAGCTGCTGTGGGATAGTTCCCCTCAAGAGTACAGCACACATCAGTGTTGTGCTTCAGCTGCCAGGGTAGAGCCGACACAGATGATGGATGGAATTGCCTTAGACCTGGCAATTCATCCAAGTGGAACTGCAGAAATTCATGCTGGATCTTAAAACAGAAGGTAGATGCAACACTGACTCACGACAGTGTGCAGGACAGGGCTTCTCTGGACATCAGTCTTTTACTCCACTCTGCTTCAAGCCAACACTCATGGAAAAGCAGATCCTATGAAAGATGTCTTCCTTCCTTCATCCTTGTGGTACAGGGACAACTCAATGTCTGCAAGCAAGGCATGCTATCCTGATGCACCTACTGAACACAGGACACAAAAGAGTTATGAAAGTAAAATATACAAGATGTCAAACACACCACAGACAACAGGTTGGCTATTTCCACTCTGCATGGCCTTAGAGCAGGTAGGTTGCACAGGAGGTAGTTTTTGGCTCCTGCTAGCCTAACCCTAACTCCAGCTGAGAGAAGTAAGCCTCTGTGTATCATTCAGTTCAACTGGGCAATACAGTTTGTTTAATGTTAGGGCTGTAGTTTTTCTTTCCTAGATTAAATGCCTCTTTATTAATGATATTACTAGACTGTCTCTACTATCCTAAGTATAGCAAAGGTTAGGCATGGAGTAGTAGATTTTTGAACATTTCAGTGTAGAGAGAGGAAGTGCTGTATTAAAACTTCCTTTCTCTGTGGAGGTTCCCTACTTCTTTTCTCCTTAGCACAATCATGTAGGTTTTATGAAACAGTTTTATATAATAACCTGGATTAATTCACGCTGCAAATTTCCTGAACTGATGAACTTAATAAAGAAAAAAATTTAGCTTTATAAATACTAATTTATACAAAAATATCATATAGTAACTTGAGTTATTTACAACAAAACCCCCAGATCTCTGGGTTTGGTACCTTTTGTTCCTGATGAGCCAAGCAGATCAGCAGGTCTTTTCAGCAGGCATCCACAGTGGGCAGGTTTCCAGTAACGTGGGCTACGAAACACCTGAGCAAGTGAACCCCTGAGAACTCCACAGAACTGTGGAAACAGAGGCATAGATGTTCAGTGCCAGATACTGCTGTATCTTTGAGCATTAAAGGCAAACAATCTGTCTGTGTGTTCAATTACATGTCCCACAGTACAACCTGGGAAGAGCCTGCACTTTGGCTATGTAATCCAACAATTACAGTTCTTACTCTTACCAGAACTCCAAATAAAATGGCAAAGCCTGCTACCATGCAGCACAGGGACTGCTGCCTTGCTTTAAGAAAGGCCAAAGAAAGAAGCACCCCTGGAAACAAACTTCACTCACTTGCAGAGAAGAGGGAAGAAGGAAAGGAACATTTCCCTATCAGCAGCCCACCCGCTATCCTTGGGGCACAGAGAGATGCTGCCTCTGCAGCAGACAGACTTGTTTTAGCTATCTCACCCTACTGAACTCATCACCAGAAAGGAAACAGCAGCAGTTGGAGAGGAGCTTTACCTGACCAGGAACAGCTGAGGAAAGCATCCCTGAGTGTTCTCCTTTACAAACTCCTGAATCTCCAGTACGTTCTTTAACAACAATCCCCTGGAAGCTCGGTCAATTTTTGTTAACACCATCTACATGGATCCAGAAAGGGAGGATTAAAAGAAGAAAGTAAGTTTATATTGCTGTTAACCTGGAATATCTGTAAGAGTCCGAGACCATCTTACAAAGCAGTCTGAAAGCTCTGGTCATATCTAGAGGGGAAAATGGTCTAACACAGTTGACCAAAACATTTCTATGGCCTGCATAAGGAGTGGGCCTTTTCAAGCTGAGCACTGAATAAAAAAGTATCTATTTAATAAACGACACAAAAAACCCCTCTAAAATTCCACTTGTCTCCCTTAACACATTTTAAACCTGTTTTATTAACAATAAAGGGTGTAGGGTTACTGCTCAGGTAGGTCACCTTGCATAACCTTAGGTGAGGTACACACCTTTATAGATTACCTGTACCTTATAACCAACCCAAGAATCAAGCATTACCTACCACATAAGGAATCCCAAACTCTTCCAGCATTTCTACTGCAATGTGATCTGTTTTCTGGAGTCCAACTACACCATCAACTAATAGGAAGGTCCTCTTCAAGCTGCCAGAAATAGAAGCAACAGTAATTGCCACCATTATTTCATGCCTGCTCTGCTACTTCCAAATTCATAAGCAAAAACAAGTAACATGGGATCTGGGGATAGATGCAGGAAGAGCCAGGAAAAGCCACCCATGGAAACTGAGAGTCAACATGGAGCAGCACCTCAATCTTTCCTGCTGTTTTATCTGTCTGAGCATGAATGAGTGACGCTGCAGTAACATCCAGGGAAATTATGTCAGAACTAATGGATGGAAGGAGCTATCCCTCTGCATTTTGTCCCCTGATGACATGACACTGTTTAGGGGTGTCTGTCTGGCTTGGCCTGTGCTGTGAGGCACAGGTAGGTCCCTTACTTGTGCCGTTCCTGCAGATAGGCCTCCACCATCTCAACAAAGTCCTGCGGGGCGCGATAGCCATACCCTGGCATATCCACCAGTGTAAAGTACTTCCCTACTTTGAAGAAATTCATCTTCTTGGTGTGGCCCTGAAAAGAGGATTTAGGCAAGATGAAGCACAGGGGTGGTTTTTAAAAAAGCTGCTTTAAGCAGTGTACTAGGAGATGCTCTGCAAAACATCTTTATACCAGACTCCTGCCCCACCCCAAATGCTTTGAATTGCCCAGTCTCCTACCCGTGTGCAATCCTACATGGCTCTATCCATAACAGACTAAAAACACCTTAATGGGTCTCAGATTGGTTCTTCTCAAAGGGCTTTACAGCACTCCTGCTCAGGTTGTGCAACTCCTTCATCTGGCTGAAAAGCTAGGCTGGGCTCCTTCTGCCTCTTCCTGGGCTAGAGCAAGGCCAGTGCCAGCCATGGGGATGGCCACCAGAGCTGGCACTTTGTGGCATTTCAGGCTACTTGAGAGCTTGTTCCCTCCCACCCTTCACAGTCCTATGTCTGGACTGGTACAGCTTATGACCATGTCGTGGTTTAACAGGCAGACCCAAAGTGGGGGGGAAGATAAAAACATCACTCACCGGAGTTTTTGACACTCTAATTTCCACTTCTGGAGCCAGTGAAAACAAGGCCCGGATTAAAGATGATTTCCCCACATTGCTTCGGCCGATGAAGCACACCTGCAGGGGGAGAGGCAGAGAAAGGGACATCTAAACCATCCCTCTCGCTGCAGCTAGTCCTGGTCATTTCCCAGCCCGTGCTGCCAGTGGCCGGGACAGCGGTGTCCTGTGCCACGGACATGTCAGGCTGCCGAGCTGCACACCGGGAAACAACAAATAAACGATTTTTTTAAAAGCAGCAGTAAGTGCCCCACATATT
>VZUA01042813.1:0-20889 GCA_013401035.1 Horornis vulcanius
CAGAAAATGTTAAATAATAAATGTCTGGTATTTCTAATACTTTGAAAAGGCTCACAAGTGACTACATATTTAAATACATCCTTAAGGATTTTGATGGATCAGCAGCAAGTGCTGGTTACCCTCTCCTTTGTGCAGTCCACTTGCTCGAAGAAAAAGTTTTACTTAAAGTTTTGTTATCAATCCAAAGATGTATGACATAAAGACTCCTCTGCACATTCAAATTGAAGTGGTCACAAACATCTTCCAAATCAGTAAGCACAAACCTTCTTGGGTATCTGTTGCAACTCCTTCTGTGCACTTTTGTCTCCTCTGTTCCTTTGCTCTTTGCCTAATTGCTGATAATGCATCAATGCTATCTTGGATTTTTTTTCTCTCTCTGGTTTCCCATTTTTCCCTTTCTGCTTTCTCAGCTTCAAGCCCTCCAACAGCCCAGGCTTCTGCACAGGCTCTAATGAAAACACAAAAGCTCGCTGTAATACAGCCATAAAAGCCCACCTTTGCAATGAGAGAGAAATTTAAAATAGCTTGCAACAGCACAAAATATCTGCAAGAGAAAAAAGTAGATAGCAGTGACAATCCCTTATGCAACAGGGATGTACATTTATCTCACTAAAGAAACAGAGATATCCAAATGCTGATTGGTGATTACAACACCAGAGATTGATCTTATCTTGGCTCAGCTGTTCCAGATACCTGCTCAGTTTCTGTTGAAATCAGGATTTGTCTCCAATCTACAGAGCTGGTGTGAGACAATTCTGTTCAAGAATTATTTTGCGAAAAAATACATTGCTTTTTTCTATGTATGTTAGATATAGAACTCTTTAGTACAATACTCTTCTCCTCAAAGTTATCCACCTTCAATGAATTATACTGGTCAATCTTCCTTCCCTGACAATATTGACAAAAAATGGATGAGTGATTGTTAGCACTTGATTCTTACTGCTGTGTAAAGAAGATGGCTGTGTTTCTTACCTGTCCTTTGGGAAAACTGGTCTGTCATCCAGATATGTCAGCTGCTTAAGTCGAACAGTGAGTGTTTTTCTATAATTAGAAATTTTCTTTATCACTTCGTTTCCCATCAAATTCAGCACATGCTAGAGAAACAAGGGAGACAATTTTTAAGCTTGAGTAGCAAAAACCCCAGCCTGGATATGTACTTCCCCTGTCATTTCAAAAGCAGGAAATGAATAAAACATCCAGGGTGTTACAGGTGGTCTACCAGAAACAAAAACATGTTTAATAATGTTTTAGACTGATACCAATTGTGCACTGAGCTACACAACGAAGTCACTTGATGGGGTTCACCCACACACAACACAAACCCTCAGCTATTTTTGGCTTACCAGATTGGGCATGGTCTCCAGAATAGCTACGATACTCGGATCACTTAGATTGTTGTGGGAAAGATCAAGAACAGAAATGCTTGGGCATTCCTGCAAGTGCTGGATGTCTTCCACTGTTTGTAACTTATTGTGAGCGATCTGCAGAGTCTGCAGGACTTTCAGACAAGCTGCCAGACAAGAACAGTACAATGAAAGAAAAGGTAAGAGCTGTTGCTTCACAGAGGGTTTTTTGAGCAAGTAAAAAACAGCACTGTCAAACTAATAGTTTATATTGAATTTGGAGATTTTTCTAAATTTATTATTCTGCTACATACACTTTCTGGCCAGGCCTTCAAAGCTGCTTTCTGCACTGCAGGGAAAAATAGGTGCTTTTTTTTAGGGTGGTGGTTGTTTTTAATTCACATTGCAGACTAATCTCTTACACAAAAGCAAGAACTTGTGCTTCAAAATTCTCCAATGTATGCAAGAAGTAATGTACAGAAATAGTTTTTTATTTTCTGCTGAAGACAGAATCAATCTTTTAGCAGATCTAAATGATTGGTAATTGTGTCTGCAACTGCCAAAGCATATCTTAACTGTAAAGTAAATGGTGAAAACTGGATTGTCAGCTTGTCTGCAACACAGATAAGTACTGAGATGGTATTAAGAAGTGAGGAAAAATTACTTAATTATCCTAGGCATCCATGTGAAAGTAGTTTCCATATATTTGCTGTTTCTCAACATAGGTTTTATTCCTCCACAGAAGGCCTGTGGGCTTTGGTATGGATATTGTGCAAAATTCTAACACAAATTTAAAAATCCCTTGAAACTCGTGTCACTAACAAAAGCTTAGTCAGAGCTTAGGAAATAGGGGCTTGCCAGAGGCTAAAACCTATTGTACCAACAGTTCTTACAGAGATTCTCAATGGTCCTAATGTAGTTGTTACTGATATTGAGGGAATCCAGCTTTTGTAAGGGTTCAAGATTTTCAATTTTCTCAATTAAATTGAGTTGCAAGTAGAGGGAACGCAACTCTGTCTGAGCCTCCAAATTCTCAATTTTTCTTAAGCCATTGCATTGCAGCCACAAACACTTCAGTCCAGTATATTCTTCAAGATTCTCCAGTCGGTCAAATCCTGCAGAGAAAAAAAAGATGTTTTAAAATTTAATTGGCTGAAAATGGCTTTTGAATGAGAAAATTCCATTAAACCAGATCTGCTGAAACAGCCTGAGAGAACACTCTACTGAAGTTACTGCAGTATTTCCACTGAGTTCATGGTACTGTTTCTGGCCCATAAAGGGCAAATCCAGGTTGGTACCTATTCTGGTCTGTATCTCAGCAGCCCTTTAGATGCTAAATAATACATAGCAAAACCAAGAACGCAGAAGGTAGCATATACTATTTCTTTGGAAGAATTCTTAGGTACCTTGGACCAAGTAACTGCATCATGCAAAACCTGCTCAGAAATCCCCAGAGGATGACTAATGTTCGTTCTAACATTTTTTTTTTCTTTCAGTAGTGTTTGCAAACATGCAGCAAATGTTTACTGTTTATTTTCCTCTTGATCATTTTTATTTGGCAGTAAAAAAGTTCCAGATACTGGAAAAAGCTCTTTAAACAAACAACTTAAGGAAAAATACGTATATTTTCCTCTGAGTGCAACCCAGGCCAGTATTTTAAGACATTTCTCAGAGGCTCCTGTTTCATTAAAAGAAACCAAAAATATGTTCCTTGATTTCTTACTGATCCTTTGGATGGCTCCACAAAGTGAGTTAGATGTACAGTTTACTTTTCTATCTTCATATTGACTCATTTTGCTTCCTAAATCCAGTATTAAATGAAATTGTGTTTCTAATTTAGAAGAATGAGTAGATACCTTACTTCAGTGAGCCATGATGTAGATTCTCTGCTAAAATGCTACCTAGAATGATCAAGCTAGGCAGTCATGTCACATCTTACCTTTATAATGCAAGTACAGTGTATCATTTAAGTACGGGGTCCAGTATAATTTCTGCTGTTTACAGATGTCTAGCAGAATCTTTTTTGTCATTCTGAAATAGTATAGGAAGAACAAGCAAAGTAAAAAAATGTATTTCAGTGTATACTCTGAGATCTTTGGTTTCCTTACAGACTCCATTGCAACACAATTAACAATTTTTTCATGCAAGAGAAATAGCTTCAGCTTTCAAAACAATATTTCAAATAATAAAAAAAAGAGTGCTGTTTTGTTTTTTTTTTTAGTGTAGCTTTTCATTTCTACCTTTGAAGTGAGTTACCAGGCCCTTCTGCTAAAAAACAGAGGGTTCATACAAAAACGGGCACGGAATTAGAGAGTCCATCTTCTTGGAAAAATGCAGCATGATTTTATGTTAGCTTCTGGATCCCATGTAAGCTTCCTCTCCAAATCTTTCCCCCATTCCTCCTTGCTTTAGTACAGGACCTTTGGTGGCAGATTTTTCTCAGACTAGAAAAATCAATAGTAACCAACCCAACATTTTATTGAAATGCTGACTCCAAAATAGCACTCAAGAAGGTTTTCATATACAGCTGAATATGGTTGGCTGGGAACGCCACTAGGAATTAACAGAATGCTTTGTCTGAACTGATGCAGAAAAATGGTTAAATCTACTGGCTCGACTTCCACAGGAGTTTGCACAAATTTCTGCAGATCCATTAAATGACTTCATCATGTGGTCAGAATGTAGTTTGCTACTGTGGCCATAAAACCCAAACATCTGTACAGATGCTGGAAATATCACTAATACCTGATTTATCCATTATTCTCAAGTTCATCTTCAAAATTGTTCTACAGAACTGAGATGAACACATAGAATAGCAAAACTCCTGATGATGCCAACACATCCATAAACAATGTTTTACCTTACAGAGCCTCTCTTTCCTTCTCTACTTTCACTGGATGAGCTGGTTCCAGACTTCTGATCACTACCTGATTTTTGTTCATTCTGTTGATCTGCTCCGGACATACAGTTGACTTCTTTCTCTTGAGCTTTAACAGCTTTATAAATAAGAAAATGAGTTGCAGTTTAACAGCAAGAGTGGGAAAATGTATCATGTTGACAATTACTTTAGAGAAATAGTGAAGAGCACTTGAATATGAATTTCAAGAAGTGTTTTAACCAAGATTTCTGCTAACATTTTAAATGAAACTTAACTTTTTTACACAGCATCATAAAATAAATAGTAGCAATTGAATTGTTGGAATCTGCATATTTTATTTTTTTTTTTTTTAGATCTGGAAGTCAGATAGTACTCATTATTCTTAATATTGTTAAATGTACAGTGACACTAAAGTACTGACACCAGCGTTCTTATGGGGTTACACATTTAATATATGTTACATTTAATTAACATGAATTTGAGTTTCCGGTAAAGAGACTACAGCAATGGTGTACCAGAGTCATCCCAAACACTGTTAGTCTAGCTCTTCTACAAATTTACCCTTTTGAGCTCCTTGGAAGGTGTCTTTACACTGCCTTTAATTAATTGCAATTTCAGTATTTGTCTCTTCAGATACTTGCCCTGAACCTTCTGCTTGCACTTGTAGTTCATACATGTAAAGAGAAAGTGCCAACAAGATGATTGTACTAGCTTACTTAAATATGACTGTAGTTGAGACATAATAATTGGACATATTTAGTAACACAAGAGGCAATGGGGTGAAACTGATGCACAGAACTTCCACCTGAACACAAGGAAGGACTTCCCTTTTGTGCGGGCGACCATGCACTGGAACTGTTTGCCTGGAGAGGGTGTGGAGTGTCCCTTACTGGAGATACTCCAGAAGCATCTGGACACAATCCTGTGTCCTGTGCTCTGGGATGGACCTGCTTGAGCAGGGCGGTCTGACCAATGACCCGCCGTGGTCCCTTCAAACCTGACCCATCCTGGGGCTCTGTGATTTAGAGGTCAGGCTAGCTGTGTGATTGCAGCACTGGAAGAAATACTTCTCCGGCAACAGGAAAGTAAAGAAATGTCGGGAAAGGAAAAAAAGACCACAGGAAGATAGCAACTGAGTATGCCTCAGTTAAGTCAGGATTTCCAGTGACTTTGTTGGCAGAAAACACACACTCGTACTTGCATCCGGATGAGTATGAACAGCCATGATCTGCAAGCTTTGTGTGCTGGCGAGCGAGCCGGAGGGGCTCACCTGTGCTCACAGCGCTGCCCTCAGGCTCCGTGTGGGCACCTCCGCTCCCGGTGCCGCCCAAGGGCGCCTCTGTAGCCCCAGGCGCCGGGACCTCCCCTCTGAGGCCGCTGCCCGGGTCTCCAGCGGGCGCCGCCTGCATTCTAACACCCCCCGAGCCGGTATGGGATTTACGCTCTGTCTTTTTCAGACAAAATGTCCACAGGCTTTAGTCGGCGGCAGGCGAGGGACGGAGCGGTGCCCGATCCGCGGCTGCCGCCTCAGCCGTGGCCATGGCGACGCCGCGCGCAGCCCCACAAGGCCCCGCGGCCGCTCCCGGCGGCCCCGCGCGGCGCAGGCGNCCGTCCGGGACCGTGCGGGACAGAGACGGCCCCGGGCCGGGTGTTTCAGGGCCGGGACTGGGCGAGGGGCCGAGGCGCCGGGCCAGCTCGCTGGGGCTGCGCGGAGGGGGCGCGCCCGGAGCCCGTTGTCCCGCCCTGGGCGAGGGGCGGGCGGGGTGTGGTGGTGCCGGGCAGCACGTCGGGTCCTGCCGAGGGGAGGACGGATCTGTGCTTGTTTAAAAAATATGTTAACTTGTAACAGCCGTATGAGGCGCAGCAGGCGCGGTGTGCGGTGTGCCTGATGCGCTGCACCGTGCCGTGGTTCAAGGACAGTGGCAGATGCGGTGCTTCTGACAGCGCTGGGGGCTGATGTTCTGTCTCTGAGCCTGCTTTGTCATGTGGCTTTTTGTCCTTGAAAGAGCCCGTTGTTTCTTTGTGTCTCAGCTCTCTCGTGCTGGTTATCCTTGACTCTCTTGTAGGTAGTTTTTCATCTTCCAAAATGGGTTTTCACCTGTTCAGCTTCTGCTTGAATTGTTTATTTACAGAACCGTTGATCATTGTTCTTGCAGTATAACTGATTAATAGCTCAACCCTAGGAAAAGGGCTAAATAGTACCTAAACCCGTGAGGATGACGGTAGGTGACACCCAAATTTTAGCAGACTGACTTGTGGTTTTTCTGCATCAAAACAGTGCTCAAACTGTAAAATGCTGAATCTCAAAGGTTATCTATACAGTCTGATAAGTTTACATGGCCCAAGAGACAATTGTAATTGCGTGTGTATTTTTTTTTTCAGGCTTGTGGTCACCATGGCTGCAGTGGATCGATTCTCCCTCTTGTACAGAGAAATCAGTCGCTCGTGCAGTTTCTATATAGAGGCCCTGGCTATTGTTGGAGCTTGGTACACAGTCAGGAAGTGTGTGTCCCTGGCACTGGACACTTACAGCGCGCTCAGGGTGCACGTTCTTCCAAAGCTGAGCGGGGACGTTGATCTTGTCAAGAAGTATGGGAAGTGGGCTGTGGTCACGGGTAAGATGAAGTGGTGAATTTCCTTTTGTTTATAACATACTGTGCCAGTGCTGTGAAACTTGGTGGCTTGTGGCACTGAGTGAGCTTTATGTCACAGGCTGGGGCCTGTATTATCTCTGGTTGCAGGTTAATCTGCCTGAGTAGTGGCTGTTGTTCATTGCCTTTATAAACTGATTCCTCAGGAAATGGGCAAGCTAAGTGAGTTGATTGCTGAGAAAGAATCACAAATTCTTTTCTTTTGTTGCCCAGATTTGCAAGGTACATCTTGATCACCTGCAAGGGTAGACAGAGATGTAGACAATATCCTTTTTTTGCTATGGGGTGTTCATATGTGCCCTAGTTCTTGTGCAGGGTTTGAGTCCTGTACCTCTGAGATCTTTGAGCTCTCTCTTAGTCATAGAAAATATAAAACTTTTATGAGGGGAATTGCAGAAGGTGACTGACACTGTTGTGTCTTTGAATTCGATATATTTAGTGCCATGTGATCTCAGAAAAAAGAATAAAGCTATAATTGAAAGAACTGTCAAGGTAGAAGGCTGGTGTTGCTCTGTTTTTCACTTGTGTGTTCTATTGCTGTTTTCTCTTGCAGGTAGCACAGATGGTATTGGGAAGGCTTATGCTGAGGAACTGGCAAAGCATGGTGTCAACATCATCTTAGTCAGCCGAAGCAAAGAGAAGCTGGAGGCTGTATCCAGGAGCATATCTGAAACCTATAAAGTGGAAACAGATTTCATAGTAGCTGACTTCAGCAAGGGGCGTGAGCTTTACCCAGCCATTAAGGAGGCTCTGAAAGACAGAGAAATTGGGATTTTGGTGAATAATGTAGGAATATTTTATGCCCATACGGACTATTTTACTAATCTCTCAGAGGATATGTTATGGGACTTGATCCATGTAAATATTGCTTCTGCTACCATGATGACACATATCGTGCTGCCAGGCATGGTGAAGAAGAAGAAAGGGGCAATTGTGAACCTTTCTTCAGCAGTCTGTTGTCAGCCAACACCAATGTCAACAGTCTATGGAGCCTCTAAAGTAAGTTGGGATGTAGTGTTCAGTGGCATGCACTGCAAAATACATTATAGGTTGGTTGTTATTAGGGGTTTTTTTAACACATTCAGCAAGGATGTCAAAATACTTGAATGTTTTCTAGGAATTTGTTTATGTATTGGAGGTGAATGATAACATGTATCATGCAGTAGACTCTTCATCCTCACCAGTGCTGGGCTTTGAACCAGCGTCAGTGCTCTTGGATTTTGTGTGAACTGTGGCATAACAGTCATTCTAGGAGAAACGTTGTCTGTGGGCCTCGTTGAAAGGGTCAAGAATTTAATCTCTTCAGCTGAACGGTGCATATACCTCAAGGCTCTTGCATCCCAGTATTTGGTAGCAAAAAGGGCTATAATCATGCTTAAGCACACACAGAGTGTGACACAGAGTGTGGCCAAATCAAGCTGCTGCTTCATGTAATACCAAGGAGTGTTGTGGCATATTTGGGGACAAGTGAAAGGAACTCCCCCTTAATTGTCCTTTCTGAAGAGACCTAGGCAGTAATTAATAGGACTGAGCAGGTGGGTGATGCTGGAAGAATGGATGCTCATGGTGATGGTGGATTTACAGAGGACATGCTGCTGAATCCACAAAAGCAACTGGGATTGTGGAAGGATCTCACCTAGATCCAGTGTCTAAACACAAGTGGTTATTGCTCCCAGCTGTCCATGGCTGCCCTCATGGCTCCTGACATAGCTCTTATTTCTTTTGGCCTGGAGCAAAACCAGCTCTTACTACCCCAAGGTGTAAAACTCCTTGCAGGTTTCCTTTAGTGTGGAAACTGGCTTATGATTACTGTTCCTGTGCAGAGTACCTGCCCCCTTGATTATGCTAAGTGTATGTAGAACTGCACTATGAATTAAAACAATTAAAAGGCTTGAATGAAAAAGAACGAACACAAATGTACCAAAGTTTCTTCATTTAACTGAAATAATTAATCCAAATCCTAGATCTGCAATCCAGCTTAAGCCTGGCCTCAACACAGAAGTGAGAACAAGCTACTGTAACATCCTAAGCCTCTTTGTGCAGTAACAATGAATAATGCTTCAAGTGGTTGCTTTAGTTTTCCTAAAGCAGTTGTAAGACCATTTGTACAAGATGCTTTCCCAACAAACTGGTGAGAAAACCTTTTGCAAGGCTGGTTGGGAGCAGAAAGATACCTGCTCACAAGCTGAGTGTAAGATGCTCTTAGGGAAAATGGGCTGTGTGGCAGAGCAGTAGCTTCAGCAGGGAAGGCATCAGTGTTGCTGCCCTGGTAACACTGAGCCAGGCTCATTTTTTGGTCTCATTCCAGCAGTCCCAGTTATCAGCCTTGTGCTTTTCTTTTACTGTAAAAGTAAAATGAGTTAAAGGAGGTAATGCAGATACACATTACTGAACCTTTTTGCATAAGAGTCTCCCAGGAAATAACTAACTTGACTTCTGGAGAAGACAGTTGAATGCAAAATTCACCTGTAAATGTATTAAAGAATGAGACTTTATTTTCTTCTTCTGACAGTAGTAGGTAGATCTGGCTGTAGAGTGTCCTTGCAATGCCCCCCAGCCAAATAAGGTGTTTGTTTTAGATGAAATAAATGTTTTTGTATTATTTTTATGCAGAAATTTTCAGATTGCGATACAAGCAGTCACTTTGTTCTGGAAGTTACTGTACCATAGCAGGTTTATAGCAAATAACACATAGAAATGTTGATAATACTTCAGAAAATAATATTTTTATACTATTTAATAATGTTTATTGAGCTGGTGCATAAAATATGTTAAATTTTTTTCTGTAATTTTAATAAAACTTTGCTCTGAGATTTCATTGTTTGAAAAGAAAAAAAAAGAAAAAAGTCTTTCTGTTTTTGTCTTTTTAGAGCTACGTGGACTATTTCAGTAGAGCACTACATTATGAGTATGCCTCTAAAGGAATTTTTGTTCAGAGTCTAATGCCATTTGTAACTACTACAAAAATGTTAGCATTCAGCAGCACTATTTCAAGGAGATCTATCCTTTTTCCTACTGCTGAAGAATATGCAAGTCAAGCTGTTTCTACTCTTGGGTTATCCATAAGGACCACTGGTTACTGGAAGCATGCAATACAGGTAATGGAATTCATTAAACTATTTCATGTTTGTCAGTAGAAGTAAATCAGCTGTTTTCTTTCTTAGGAGTCTGAAAGAAAACTGCTCATTCTGAAAAAGTGCAATATGTATTGTAGACTTTAAGGCATTGTGCCATATTTTCTCATTAGTTGTGCTTTAGAATCTTAGGCTTGGGTATGCTTGTTTTTAAGATCAGAGATTCAATGTAATTTTCCCTTGACTTACGCTGCAGAAACGGAAAAGAGTACTTTTTACTGAAAAGCAGAGTATCTCATTTCTCTTGGGGTGTTGCTGACTGGGCAAGTGTTCACTGTCTTCTGTAAACAGAAATAGCTTTTTTCAGTCTTAATATATTCAGGATATTTGTGTTTTGGGGAAGAGTGGGTAGGGAGGATGGAATAATAGCAGGGAAAAAACCCCATATTTATTCTAAGCTACCTGGAAGCAGGTCCTCCACTTGTTAGGGTTTTCATTTTTGGGGCAGACTGTTTTATGCACGTTGGTCACATCTCATGTATCCTACGTAGTGGCTTCCTATAAGCCTTGGGTTGAGTAGATGGAAGTGAAGAAGTGGGGATTAATCCAAAAGGAATAAAAGAGACAGGATACATTCTGGCAAAATGTGTCAGTTAGAGGAAGTGGACAGAATTGCTGTTGTGTACTTGATCAAATCAGGATTCAGGATTTTTTGAGAACTTAACTGCTCAGCTGTGGGCACCACATCTGAAACAGCTAATTATGTGTGCGTCCAAGGGGTTGAATTTAAGGCTTAGTTGATGATATTCAAGCACTTTTTGCCTTACTTTAGTAGTAATTTGAGAAACTGTTTACTTCAATGGAATAGTTCTTAAATCTGTCCCTTTCATTTTTTTTCTGTTTTCTTGTCTCCCTGTGCCTCTCCACAGGTCACGCTGGGCGAGTGCCTGCCTGAATGGATGTGGGTATGGTTTGCACTGTATTTGAGCAGACTTTTACGCAAGCAAGCTTTGGCAGCCAAAGCGAAATAGGAGTAGCTCGATGTCCCACGAGACAATTCTAATCAGAGTGCTGCAAAAATAATTAATGAACCCTGGAGGACTTATTGTAACTTATCCATACCTTGTTAAGCAAGCTACGTAACCTACACAAAGCCCCTCTGTATCCTTGTATTAAATAGCTCCTCTGCTGCTTTCCTTTATGACAGAGTGCTGATGTTTTTGATGTTAATCTCTGTTCACTTGCTCACTGAGACAACTGGGCTGGAGCAGGTACAGTGTAATTTCTAACAGTAACAGTCCCTCACACAGTGATACATTATATCCATTTTTAAAGTTGAGAGAATTTGAGACTCCTCCAACTCCATCAGAAATGGGAACCCAGAAAAATCAAGTCATTCAAAACGACACCTGTGAAGTTGTGGAGAAGATGAAGAACAGCTGGGGGAGTATGGGGGCTAGGGACCCATGACAGGGGTCTGTCCACAGCTGACGCCAACCTCACCTGGCCCTCAAAGCCGTTTGCTTCAACTGCGGGAAGAAACTTGTGTTGCCCGACAACGCCTTCCCTTGGCAAAGGGGCTTCAAACCCATACGTTTAATTTGGGCAAGGGCTTAAATGCAGCGTTCTGGCGGTGCGGCTGCCGTGTCGCTCCCTGTGGATAACGGGACTGCCGCCCGCCTCCTCCCGGGGCCGGCCCCGCCCGCGCATGCGCGGCGCGGCCCGCCGGGTCTCGCGAGCNGGCGGGACGGGCCGGGAGCGCCGCGGCTCCCTCAGGCTCTGAGCTGCGGGCGGGGCGGCGCTCGCTGCTCCTCGTCTCCGGGGAAGCCTCGCCCGCCGCCGCGGCGCGGGGCTCTCCCTGCCGGCTGTCACTTCACCTCTGTTCTGCCCGGGCCGGGGGCGGCGGCGCTGCCCCGTACGCTGCCCGGCCGCGCTCACTGCGGCTTTAGTCCGGCCGGGGCGGTACCGGGCCCGGGCTCGCTGGGCTCGCTGGTGGTACTGGCAGAGCTCCCCGGACGGCACCGTGCTGCTGTACGGCTGCCGGCGATCCCTGCCCCAGCCGACGGGATGGGGTGCCCTCGCTTCGGCAGAAGCAGGGAGTGACTCCAAGCGTAACTTTTCTAGGGCAGGGGCAAGTTGGCAAGTGTGGCACCCATCCAGCCCCTCACGGTGTGGGTGTTAGACAGAGTAAGCTTGTGGGTGTGCTGCTCCTTTGCTCTTAGTATCCATCGTACTTCGTTATCCTGCTTACATACAACCTGTTATCAGCTATAAGGGTGTTTATTTTGCTCATTTGTGTGGTGGTTTTATTTTATTGCTATAGGGGTTATTAACTGATGAAGTGATAAGGCAGGCGGAGCTCAGCCAAGGCCAGAAGTCAGTGCATTCTGTGTTAAGTTAGGAACGAAACGGGAAGCTTTATAGTCACAAGCAGTTCCCAGCGTGTCGTGGTGTTGTCAGTCAAATAAAAATAGAGGTAATTTCTGTCCCTGTTACAAAAAAATACTTCATAATGCTAAATAAAGTTAAACAAAAATGAAGTGACAGCTGTCGCATTCAGACTTGACTCATCTGTTGTGCTGTGAGGTCAGCCCATCATTCCCCTAAATCATGTGAATCCCCTAATAAGGCTCCAACTTTCCTGTCCTGGACACAGCTGCAATATACAGTTCTGTTCTGCTTCTCCAGGTGCTGTGACAAACCAGACACAAATGTTTCTCTTTTCTTATCTTTTAATGGCCTTTTATCTCTCAGTTGCTGGTTGAGTGTTTGGAATTCAGAGGAATGCTAGAGTTGCAGTTTTTCTTGAGTGTATTATGGACTTCCGAACATGAGGGGAAGGGGCTGTCCCTCCATGTGGAAAATGCTTCCAACACCTTCCTTTAACTTCATGTGCTGTAATCAGCTCTTATTTTCTCAGGTGCCCATGTTTTTAGTAACACACACCCCAGCTCAAAAAAATTTTGAAATACTTTTTTCATGCAGATTTTCAAGCACAGTCACTGCAGTTTTCCCTCTTCTGGTATCTCTTGTCTTTACCTGGCTTTGGCATAGAGTTTGAATCTGATTTGCCTTGTGAGAAATGAAGTTCTGTGCATTATTTCTGTTTGCCATGTTTCTGATTGGAAAAGAAGCATGCTTTTTAAGTGTCCATGGATACGTTTATCGTGTTAGTATTTGTACTTTTTCCCTGCCTTGGGACTTGCATGTCATTTTTAGCTCCTTGCTCCGCTTACATGAAGTGTGGTCAAGTTTGGTGGTCATTGTTGCCTGTTCTCTTGTCAGGTTAATACCTGAGTGTTTCACACGTGCTCTGGTCTGAATAAGGGAAAAACTTGAGGGTTAGTGAAAAATTGTAAATTAAATATGAGGAACTTTTTTCCTTATTCTAAAACAAACTACAAGAAGTGTATTTTTTGGGTGATTTTCAGACTATACAGTTGCACAAATTATTATTAATGCATCTAATTATTTTCTGTATTTTCCTGCCTTACAGGTTGGCTTGCAATCAGCTTTGCTGATTCTTCTAGGGAGTTACCTTGCCATCAGAAATGGAGTACAGGACTCAGCTGCCACATCCTGAGTGACTGAATCATTTCATGCAAAATGGAGAAGAAGCGGAGAAAGAAATGAGCCTGTTCACTAGGCTTGACCTGAAAAGACCATGAAATCTCTACTTATTTTGGATCCAGCTTTCAGAATATCCAGTTGATCAGCACAGTGAAAGCAACGTTTACTGAAACAAAAATGAACTAGTTTATAAAGAAGAAAATTGTGATTTGAATATATGGAATTTTTGGAATGAAACCATTTTCTTCTATGACCATGAAGTTTGCAAACATCTGGCTTGTTCTGTTTGTTATTTTACTCTGTGGCAAAAAACACTTTGGTACCAGAGTAGGGAATTCCTCTCATGAGGCTCATGTATGTCCTGGATGTTCTCGTCTTACTTTGAAAGTGGAGTTCACTTCGACGGTCGTGGAGCATGGTAATAAGGAGTTAAGCACTAAAAAAAAATCCACGTCGTGTTCTTGTCTGTGTTACTGGTCTGTGGTGTTTGTGCAATTGTAACACTCTGGGTTTCTGTAGAAATACATCATCTGCTAAATTTTCTGTATTCGAATAGAGGAACACTTTTTCAAATGTTCTTAGTTTAGCTGGAGACAGTGTTCCAACAAGAGAAGGGAGAGGAAATCCAGAGGATTTTAGAAGTGAAAATGGAGTGTGAAGGCTCAAGTGGGCAAGTGTGTGTTTAGTAGCTGTTTGTTTTGTCCTGGACAGTGGTATACTTGAGGCTTTTTTATGAAATGTAACTGCACAGATGGGCCTTAAAGGGGAGAGAAGAGCAAGAGGTCTCTAGAGATTTGTTAAAGAAAAAGTTTGGAAGTGATACTTGCGTGGAAAAATGGCAGATAATAGCAAAGGGAGCAGATGAAAGGCAGAGTGAGGCAGATGCTGCTGCTGGAATGGCAGAGGATAGCAGCAGGACACCTTGACCCTGCATCCATGTGTTGTCTCAGGAACCTGCAGTATTCCTGCAGTGAAGCTGTGCTGTGCCTGGGTGCTTGCAGGAGAGTGGCAGAAGTGACGTTGCTCTGCATAGCTGGTCACAGCCTTAACACAGTGAATGTGCTGGTGTGAGCTGGGGCTGAGCCTGCTGACAAATCACTGGTGCAGACCAAGGACTGGGCTGTTGAGTCCAAGTTTGTTTTCTGAGCTTGTCATAGTTGGTGTCAGTAATTTGCACTAAAGCTCAGTACCATGTAGAGTCTTTAAACCATACCTGTCAAGAAACACACTGAATTGACAGATCAGTTTGTAACTATAAATATCTTCTCTCACCCCTGCTCTTCTCATGTCATTTTGCCTTTCCCTGATATTTACAATTCCACCTTCCTTTCAAAGGCTTTTGTAATATTTTTTATGTTTCCTGATTCATCACCCCCCACCCCTTTAACACAGTGCAGAAATAAATTGCAAACGTAAAAGCAACAAAAAACAGCCTCAAATTGTGATTATTTGTTCTGAGTAAAGAAAAGAAAAATTCAGACTTTGCAATGTGAATTCTTGCATAAGCTGCTTAAACACCGGTTCTGATACAGTTGTGTTCTTGTTCCAGAGTATATTGTGGCTTTTAATGGATACTTCACAGCTAAAGCTCGAAGTAAATTTATTTCAAGTGCGCTAAAGAGTAGTGATATTGAGAACTGGAGGATTGTACCTCGCAACAACCCGGCCAGTGACTATCCGAGCGATTTTGAAGTTATCCAGATCAACGAGAAGCAGAAGGATGGAGTCCTCACACTGGAAGATCATCCAAACATCAAGCGTGTGACACCCCAGAGGAAGGTCTTTCGGTCACTCAAGTACTCAGAGTGTAAGTTATTTTCTGTGTGGCTGCATGAGATCTGCTTTGGAAAAGTGTTCCTAATCTTATTTCAGACCATCAGCTTAGCATTACACTAATGAGAAGTGCCCTGCAGTTTAATTAGCAGAAATTTCTTCTTTTGGTTATGAAAATATAATGGTCTTGTTATACGTTTGCTGAAGCATCCACAACATAGAAACATTTCTTTTGCTGCAGGCAGTTACCTGAGAATAAGGATCTCTGTGTCTGTAGTAGATAAACCACCAGGTTTTACTGATTTTGATTAGAGAAAACCGATCCTCGATAATCTAAAACTTTTGTTGTAATAGCATGATGTCTTAAGTTTGCATAAGAATCAATTCTATTATGGTTTTCTTCATCCTAATTCTACCCAGCTGATGCAATGCTGCACTGCAATGAAACCAGGTGGACTCAGAAGTGGCAGTCATCCCGGCCCTTGAGAAGAGCAAGCCTTTCTTTGGGTTCTGGCTTCTGGCACGCCACAGGCCGACACTCCAGCAGGCGCCTGCTGAGAGCCATCCCTCGCCAGGTCGCTCAGACCTTGCAGGCAGATGTCCTCTGGCAGATGGGTTACACAGGTATGCTTTTGCTTGTTGCCTGAGAACAATGACCTGCTTGGAAAAACAAGTGAAGTGCAAGGAGAGGCTAATTGACTCGTGTGTGTTAACCTCTCACTGGCTGCCAGGATGTAAAGATTGAGAAATAATTTGGTTTGGAATGCATTGTATATTTATGGAGTGCTTGTTTGTATATGTATGCTTTAGGGGAAGCTGGTCATGTTTATGATCTTTGACTGAATTTCTGAGCTGGAATATGAGTTTATTATCTGTAACTGACTTGAATTGTAACTTGCTTACTGCATTAAACAAAAGTTCACTTTTAACTTGATAGAATAGATTTACTGTGGAGTTGAATCAGAAAAAGCAATGGTTTTCTCTTAATAGGTGCTGGTGTGAGAGTAGCAGTGTTTGATACTGGTCTGAGTGAGAAACATCCACATTTCAAAAATGTAAAGGAAAGAACAAACTGGACTAATGAGAGAACCTTGGATGACGGTGAGTTACTATGCAGTTTTCCAACTATTCCTGATACTGGTGTGTTTTGTCCTTGCTGCTGTTTTGCTAACATCTGTTAGAACTGTGTATGTTGATACTTAAAGCTTAATTTTGCAGTGTCCCAAGCACTTTATACTCATACCAGGTTCAGCAAGGAGTTCAAGGTTCCTAGAGGGTGCTGCATAGGTCTCCTTGGAGCCATATGTGACACTTCATCATAGCTGTTGAATAATGTCAGGGCAGAAAGTTACTGTGCACCTGTGAATACCTTGTCAGAGAAGGTGCCGGTTAGAGCAAACCCAGCAAAGGTGTTTCCTTTCCTACTCCTTTTCCTGTTGCTGTTTCACAGTGATACATATTCCCATACTGCTGAGGGACAACATTTTTCCTCCTTCCTGTGCAGTCCTAAACTGAACAGAGTTTGGCACCTTCCTGTAAAGTTTTTCTGTGCTATATAACTGAACCTTTTATTTTCTACACTATGTTTGTTTTCCTTTTTCTTATGTTGACCCTGACTTGCCCTGACCATGTACATTCACAGATTATTAACTTCATGCAGTTTGGGTCAGTGAGTCAGTTGGCCATTGAATCTCCCTAGACTTCAAGGTAGTTTCTATTGCTCAGTCTTGCTCCATAGTTTCGTTTACATAGTAATTATTGTACATTGCAGCACCTGCTTTTGGGTAGCCCTGTCTGTAAGTTCTGTGCCCAGAGGGTTGCAGGACAGGCAGATTTGGAGTACAAAAATATAACGTGGGCAGTCCCATGAAGCAAAAGCTAAAGTATTTTTTGAGGCGAGGAGAAAAAAGTGTTTTCTTGTCTCCTTGCTCATGCTTAACAAAATTTGGTTATTGCAGACTCAGGATAAAAATCCTTTAAGAAGTCTGCGTTAAAATACATTGACTTTGAAATGAGCTGCGTTTTTCAAAATACTGTTTTTTGTCACGATTTCATTGGTAGCAATTAGGAGTGGATGGACTGGAGAATGAATCACCCAAGTTTCATTAGCTGGTTGTCTGCCTACAGCTGCAAATTCTGTCCCCTCTGAACCTGATAGCAAAATATGGTTCACTCGTGGTTTGTTGTAAAGTCTGTTAAATTTATGTGATTTTTGCTCTAGGTGATGTTCAGCAGTAAAAATTCTTGGTAATGAAATTTTGTCTTCTAATGTCTTTATTTCCTTCTCATGTTGATAGGTTTAGGCCATGGGACTTTTGTAGCAGGTGTGATAGCCAGCATGAGGGAATGCCAGGGATTTGCTCCAAATGCTGAACTGCACATATTCAGAGTGTTCACCAATAATCAGGTAGCTGTTTTACATGTGTTTCAATTCCTACTTTTCCAGGTTAATGCTGTAATAATCCTTTCCTGTGGGAGTATTGCATACACTCATAAATGTAGACATTGATAAGTGGAAAGGATACAGCTTTCTATTTATAAGAGGCTTACTACAAGACTTCTGTCAGTTTCTAATCTGGTATATTTTTCAGAAATAGTATCTGGAAGTCTTACCTGTATCATGGAGCAGTCACTCAAATGAGCTGAGTGCTAGAAATTTAAGACCATTGTCACTTCTGTGCTTTATTTTGATGTTGTTTTTCCTCTCTATCTGAAGTCTGTATTGTCATGAAATCACTGGATTTTTTAAATGGTAACTTTTCCCCCTCTTTTTTACATAGGTCTCATATACATCTTGGTTTCTGGATGCTTTTAATTATGCAATTTTAAAGAAGATAGATGTGCTGAATCTAAGTATTGGTGGGCCAGACTTCATGGATCATCCATTTGTTGACAAAGTTAGTATGAGGAAATGAAGTAGGCAAAATGTTTGTATCTCTCACACGTATGCTGGACTTGCAGAGCTACTTGTTTGTTTCTGGTGCTGCTGGCAGTTTCTGTGTTTCATTTGTGTGACAGAAATCTTGTACAGTGTATGGGCTTTTGGGGACATATGTAAGGAATTAGTTAAAAAACCCTAAGCAGAACCCAGATGTTCACAGAGTTATGGAAAATGCCCTTTAACAGAAAGCTTGATAATCTGCTAGAAAATTACTCCCAAGCAGACAACTAAAAGGACCTTTAATAGGAGACACTTAACTGAAATCCACTTTTGTTTTTTTTTTTTTTTTTTTAAATCTCTGCATGGTTAATTTATTTAATGTTAAAAAAATGTGCATGACATGATTTTAGTGAATTTAAGAGCAAACGGGTAAAAGGTGCAGGTAATTATTTCAGCTATGTGCCAAGAGGTTTGGTTTGGTTCAGGTTAAGATAGAATTAGGGTTTTGTCTTTGTAAATGTCATAGTTCCCTGAATTTTTGGCCTGGCCTTCACAAGCATTAAGTGAATTAATTTACTTTTCCTCTTAAGGATATAGTCATTCTTTGTAAAGGCCAGTTAAGGGGTTTGAAGCATAAAAATTCTTCCTTGTTTTTTTATGATAACCTGCATTGAAATTTAGTTTGACAGTGACTTCACTGTACTCCCCAGAGCACTACTGGAGGGGATTCATAATAACTGCTTGACTTCGTCATCTGCAGTGCTTTGTTACAGATAAGAGTTTTTTGTTTGGTGTAGGAAGATTCTGTCAGCAGTGTTGCTGTCAAGGCTGAGTTATTGCTCAAATCATCTTAGAAAAGTTCAGAGCTTAATAATGGATATACAGTGTCTTGTAAGGCTTAGAAAGAAGTTTGTCTGTTAGAAAAGTCTCTTTTTTGGTGGCAGAGCCTTATTGTAAACATTGTTTTTTGTAGGTTTGGGAGCTGACTGCCAACAATGTCATCATGGTCTCTGCTATTGGCAATGACGGCCCTTTATATGGGTGAGTGTCAGTGACTGCTTCAAAGAGAACCAGCCCTGTTGTTATGTGGGTTTGGAAGTAGTTGTGCTTGGTCAGAAAGTTTTCTCTACTACTTTTTTTCTCTAATCTTAGAAAGTGACTCAAGTTAAATTCTTTTCCCTGTCCTTATTACTTAGTTTGTGAAGTACTTAATGTTTTTATTTGAAACAGTGGAAAGTCAGCAGAAGAAGAATGGCAGTGCTTCCAGCTGGCATTTCCCTGTTAGTGTGAGCAGACAGCTTTGGGTACTGATCTTGGACTTAAGGAATATAGAAGGGATCATCCCAGAATAATTTGTGAAGTATACCTCTGAAGTATAACTATGTGACAAAAATCTGATGGCAGCACTTCTGTTAGCAGCATAAACTTATGATTGTGTCCTGTTTTTCTGGGTATGGTTTTAATTGTTTTTTATTCCCAACTTACTCTAGGACTCTCAATAATCCTGCTGACCAGATGGATGTGATTGGAGTAGGGGGCATTGATTTTGAAGATAATATAGCTCGCTTCTCATCTAGGGGAATGACCACTTGGGTAAGATATTTTCATGGTGGCTGCTCACATTTGCAGCCAAAATAAGAGCCTTGGAAGGGCAACCTTTTCTGAATGGGCAAGCCTATGTAGATGTGTGTTGGAGAAAATACTTCATCAGAGATCAGAATAGTTAGAAATTTTAAGTCTTGAAGCAAGAAGCTTAATGTTCTTTTCAGGGTTTCTCATTATTAGTCCTGACTACTGTTGACATTTTTGATGAATTTATAAAACATCCACTTCCTTTTGTTTGATGGTGAAGACTTGTTTGTGTGGTTAAATCTGCAAACATGAAGGCCTGCTCTAGTCCTTTAGTTTAAAAATCCTAGGATTTCCAGGTGCTACATGTGAAATTGCACTTACTTGCCTGTGGAGCTGAGGTGGTGATTGCTGCACTCATGATGTCAGATGAGCTTGCATGGCCATCTTGATCAAGGAGTCTGTCACATGTTGCTGTTTGTGTAGCCAGTAGCAGTGTGGTTCTCATTTTGTCAGTGGTTTCCTGCTTAGCAGAAATGCTGATCAGCAATAACCTTGAAAAGCTGGGAACTTGTCCTAAACAGCTTGAGTCCTTCTTTGGCTTAGTTGCTCTTCTGTGATGCTGAACCTCAGATAATTTGGTTGCTGATTTTACTTCTGAATGACCTGCAGTTAATTTAAATGCCCAAATGAAGCCATTGGTGTTTGTTTTATGTTAGGGCAATAATCCATTTGTTGTCTTTCACAGGAGCTGCCTGGGGGTTATGGCAGAGTGAAGCCTGATATTGTCACTTACGGCTCCGGGGTGAGAGGATCTGGTATGAAAGGTGGATGCCGCTCCCTCTCTGGGACAAGTGTGGCATCTCCTGTGGTGGCAGGTGCTGTCACTCTCTTAGTGAGGTAAGTCTTATATAAGAATCTCTAGAAAGATATCAACCAGGAGGGTCATAAAATTCTCTATAAAGGAATCCATCAAATGAAACTAAATTGTGTTTAGATGTAGGAAAACAAACTTGGAGAATTAAATCGTTGTTGTTCTGCTTGAGACATGGCCTTATCTGGCTACCTCTATGTTTCATGAAAAAACTTGAGAACTGTTTGGAATATTAGGTCTTTGAGATTACAGTTAGAGAGAACAGTACTGTGAGAA
>VZUA01042824.1:7434-28600 GCA_013401035.1 Horornis vulcanius
CCCCGCTTCATCCCCGAGGTCTCCCATATCAGAGATTCCTGATATCTGGTCCTATGCAGACTGATGCAAAGAAGCCATCCAGTAACTCTGCCTTTTCTGTGTCCTCTGTTAGCCGGGTTCCCCCTCCATTTAGTAATGGGTCCACACTATCTTTTGTTTTCCTTTTGTTGTTGATGTGTTTGAAGAAGCCTTTCTTGTTATCTTTGACATGCTTGGCTAGATTAAATTCCACATTCCTCATCCTCATTTCCACTTGCAAATTCTCTATAATCATTCCAAGTGGCCGGAGTGCTTCCATCCTCTGTGTATTTCCTGCTTAGTGTTTGAGTAGTGATTGGAGTTCCTTGTTCATCCACACAGGTCTCTTGTCCCAGTTGCCCCATTTTCTTACTTGTGCAGTCAAGAATGAAATGTCTTTCTTACTTCAGTCTCTTTTCTTTTTACAGTCAGAATTGTCTGTAGGGTATGGAAACAGATGTCTTTAAGCCAAAATAGGCTTTCTAGAATCAGCCTTAAAACAGCCTTAAAAGAAACTGGAAAATTAAAATTTAAGTGCAGGAATTTGAATCCTGAGGAGGAAAAAATAGGAGAAAATTTTTATGCACTAATTTTTTATGTGTGTTTTCTGACAAAAATATGGGTCAACTGGATTTCACAGTTTTATTGGGAAATACAAAATCACAGGAATTTCTAATGAATTAAGAACTTTCACTGGCCTTTTATGACACCTTTCAGACTCCACAGAAAACATTTTTTTCATTTTGGGAATATTTTGTTGTAACTTCCAGTATAATCACACCTTTATTCATCGTGTCTGTTTTGAGCTGTTTGACATCTGCTAAAGGTCCCACGTCTGGCTCTCAAATTTTCTTTTTAGAAATTCCAGTTATTTAAATGTGGCATTATAGTTGCTAAAGATTGTAAATTTAGAGCTTGAAGAAGACCTGAGGGAATGAGCATGGACTATTTCTAAGGAAATCATCTGCACTTCAGTAGTGTGTGTAAGAGATTTAGATAACTAACTTGTTTCTAAGGTTTTGACCCTAATCAGAAAAAGAACTGGAATCCCATTTTGCTTCTTTTCTAGGGCTATGGTTCTCTAATACCACATGGATTGTTATTTCTTTGCATGACTTTTCAAAATCACCGTGAAATACCTTATATGAGTTTCTAAGTGAAAAGCTTCATATAGTTATCTTTCATAAGGGAATAGAGAGACTCATTCCCAGAGGACTCATCCATATTTCTTTAGCTCTTGAAGAAGAAGCAATCAGCAATACCTAAGTATGTCTGCAAGGCACTGAAGGGAGAAAAGTCTCCACATTTTTGACCCCCTCTTCTAAGTGGAAAATAGAAAATATGGATTTGCTTTGAAGGACCAGAGGATACCTCGCTGAATATCTTGGAGTCTCTTTTTCCTCTGGTATTGTCTCTTCATATAAAGTCTTGCTCCCATCATGCATCTTGGGCACCTGTGTGAGGCACAGCTTAATGAAAGTGTGAGTTGGTTATGAGTATTTTTGACAAAATGCATTTTCATGGGGCTTTAGCAGGTGTGACTAATCTTTCAGAAAGAAAGTCTGCTAGATGTAGTCTTGTATTAAAATCACAAAAAAAGAAGCAACTGTACTTATTTCATATACAGCACCCAAGTTCAAATCTCACCTCAATTAAATAACTATCTGTAGAAAGTGAAGTGCTTCTAACAAGGAAATATTAAATTAAACACTCCAGGATAGAGAGTATGTGAGAGAATTTGAAATTGCCATGGTTTAACCCCAGTCAGCAACCCATCCCCATGCTGCTACTCACTCCCTCCCTCACCAGCAAGGCTGGGAAGAGAATCAGAAGGGTAAAGGGCAGAAAACCCACAGGCTGAGATAAAGACGCTTGAATAGAGGAAACAAAAGTTGTGCATTCAACCAAAGCAAAACAGGAAATGAATTCCCTGCTTCCCATGGGCTGGAAGGTGTTCAGCCATCTCCAGGAAAGCAAGGCCCCATTACATAGAGTGGTTACTTGAGAGGATGAATACCATCCACCAAATGTCCTCCCTTTTCTCCTTCTTCCCCCACTTCACATCCTGAGCATGATGCCTGAGTGCATAGGGCACTACGATCTGGAATATCCCTTTGGTCAGTGAGGGTCACCTGTCCTGGCTGTGTCTCCTCCTGGCCTCCCATGCACCCCCAGCTTCCTCCCCAGCATGGCCATAGGAAAAGCAGAAAAGGCCTTGGCTCTGTGTAAGTGCTGCTCAGCAGTAACAAAATCATCTCTGTGTTACCAACCCTGCGTCAACAAAAGTCCAAAACAGCCCCACACTAGCCACTCCACAGAAAATTAACTCTACCCCAGCTGAAACCAACAAAGTTGACCAAACTTAAGAGTATCCTAAAGGCCACATGATTGCTCTAGATGCTGGGATGTTCTTATTCTTCTTAAATAAAAGGTTAGAAAGGTCTGTTTATTTCACTCTGGACAGAGCAGAAAAACTTTTGAATTAGAGTCTTACTGTTCATAATGGGCAGATGAATTGTTAGCAGGGAAACATTGTCCTAGAAATTTGCTTGGTGTATTTGGAATTTGTAAAAATGGTCTATTTCTCATATAAGAAATGAACCCTTTATCATACTATACAGCACAAATACCAGTGTTCTTTGGGGAACTGAAATATTTGAACAGTTTTCTTTACTGAGATAGACCTCTAGATATCTGCAGGACCGCTGCAGACATAGCCTGCCATTCTTCCATGATATGTGAACGAATCTGTGATCTCCAGTCTTCAGGCACATTGAGTTTCAAGACAGTTCTCAGTTTTCATTATTCCATGCTTGAAATTAGTGATCTGTTGGTAATGTTCCACTCATATTGCATTTTGGGATTTGACTCCTGGCCACTAGACTACCAAGATAACTGATTAAGCAGCCAAGTATTTGTTATGTACTGAGTCCATCAGTTTTGCTCCGACAGTTTTATTCCTTTGTGTCATTGTACATGGAACAATCTCATTAAGCAGCTGACAGTTGCATCTCTTACATCTGTGTTCACCCTACATATTCTCTTGCTTGGGTTTTATCTTTTGTGCTGTGCTGAACCTTAGCAGAAAAGTATACTGAAGAATATGTTGACACTGTCCAGTATAAACTGAATTTTTCTTTTACCCAAAACCCACAAACAGAGGTCTCCAGATTTTTACCTGTGGAGTAGCTTGTGGCTGCAGCTCAAAGCACTGAATACTGACAGCTGGCATCAGAAGTCCTCCTGGAGTGTTTCCTATGCTTCCACATCTGGAGAGGCAGAAGTGCAGAAAAAACTAATATGGAGTTAATACAGCCTTAAAAGCTTAAAATTAAATTATTTTTTGTAACCTGTGCATTTGGAGCTGCATACTATCCCTGGGGTTTGTACTCTGATCCAAAGTTATGCACATACAAATAATGTATTTACTTTCTGCATATAAAAGCATGTGTATGGAGCAAGTTTGAAAATCTGGAGTGGTTGAAACTGAGTGTAATTGTTTTGAATAATTAAAATAATTTTATTTCCAGTTAACTCAAACTATCATTCCTTTGGACACTTGCCACCTTGAAAGGAACTACAAATTATTCTCTAAACTCCAGTCTTGTGATGAAGCATAGTAAAGACTGACTCATTAGTGTGAAAGCAATTCAGACCAATAAATCTGGGAGTTCTCTAGCCAACATGAAACAATAAACTGATCCTACAAAACATTCCGAACCATTTTTTTCCTAAGACTGAAACACTTTCATGCTACCCTAGTGAAAGTATATAATCTACAACAGCTAGACAGTAAGGATATTTTTTGCTCCATTAAGTCTTGAAATCTGGGATTATAGACAATTTACACTGAAATAAAAACTTGATCTTTCAGGATGTCTTTTTTCCGCATAAAAACAGAGGAAAAGATGTCTGAAGGAGAGGACTAGTGTAAGATATGAGAAACTCAGGTGTTACTCTGCTCTTCTTGACCAACCCAGGAATTCATACCCTGTCCTGCCAAGTCCAGGTAGATGCTCTGACCAGCTGTCTGTTCTGGACCCAGGAGCCACTGCTTTGATTACTCAATCCATCTTGCATCTAAGAGGTATTTTGGTCTGCAACCAAGACCAAAAAAACTCAAGAAAAAAAACGGAAGAAACATTCCCAAACAGCTCCACAATTTACTGTGTTTCTGTTTTGGCAAAGAACTTAAGCATACAAAATTTAAACCTCAGCAAACCTGGAGTTCTACAGTTCATGAGGAATGCTGTGTTGTCATATGTAATACAGGTACTGCAGAATATATTGCAGATATTTCACAAGCAATACAGCTTAGATTATATACAAAGCAATTTGGAATCTAGTAACATCTGGGTTGGTAATGCTCTGACAGCTCATTCTGTGAAAAATATGATAATTACTCTTTGGGTTTGGAGACTTCAGCTACCAAAGTTTCATTCTGTGATTTGTTAGCTGTCATGGTAAGGGAGTAAAGACCAGTTTGTCATTATGACAGCAACTGGGTTTAGTACTGTCATGGAGGAAATGGCTGCCAGAGGGTGGGCAGAAGAGTACAGAGCTGCCAAGTTAATGGCCTGCCATCATCATCTGAAGACTGGGTTGGTGCTGGATGCCTGACAAGGTCTTGTTGCTCCTGACCACACTGCTGCTAGCAGTATTGTTTTTTTTTTATAGTTAGAAGTCTGGCTGTTTAAAAGAAGATAAAATATCAGATTGACTCAGTCCCTTGTTTCATTCCTGACTATAAAATCATAGAATATTTTGGGTTGGAAGAGACATTAAACACCATCTATTCAGCCCTCCTGCTGTGAGCAGGGGACAGCTTCCCAAGGCAACCTATGCTAGTGTTTCACCACTCCACAGTAAAGGATTTCTTCCTAATAACTAATCTAAATTTAATCTCTTTCAGTTTGAAGCCATTATGCTTTGTTGTATTGCTCCATGCTGTCGCAAAACATCCCTCTCCAGTTCTCTTATAGGCCCCTTTTAGGTGCTGAAAGGCTGCTGTGAGGTATCCTTGGAGCCTTTTCTTCTGGCGGAACAACCCCATCTCTCTCCCAGCAGGCCTTCATGGGAAAGCTGCTCTCTCTGATCTTTGTGACCCTCCTCTGGACTTGTTCCAGCAGGTCCATGTCCTTCCTGTGCTGTGACCCCAGAGCTGGATGCAGGGTTCCGGATGGGGTCTCAGCAGAGCAGAGCAGAGCAGAGCAGAGCAGAGCAGAGCAGAGCAGAGCAGAGCAGAATCCCCTCCCTCCCCTGCTGCCCACACTGCTTTGGATGCAGCCCAGGACACATTTGGCTTTCTGGGCTGGGAGTGCCCATGGCTGGGTCATGTCCAGCCTCTCACCCACCAGCACCCCCAGATCCTTCTCCCCAGGGTTGCCCTCAATCCCTTTTCTGCCAGCCTGTTTGTGTTGGAAATTGCCCCAACCCAGGCGCACCTTGTTCAGCTTGATGAGGTTTGCATGCATGGACCTCACAAGCCTGATGACTGTAACTGAGTGTTATGAGAAAGGAAAAGAAAGCTTTTGGTGACCCAATTCATTATGCTTATATTGCTCCATAATGGAAAAAATTTTGTCTTGAGGTTCTCACAGTAGTGAAAAGAGGTATAGAATATCTCTATGAGTGAGGATTAACTGCTTAGCTTTTCTCCATACTATGGATACCAAGTCTTGGTTTGTTAAATATTGCAACAAGTTGTCTTGAAAAGAAGGCAACTCTTTCTTGGGGTGGTTTGTCAAAAAAGTCTTGCAGATGAGCTTAGCCCATCCAAGTGCTGGTGTCAACACTGACAGGTGTGCTGGTGCAGTGACTGTATATGCCAGGGATGACATTGATCTTTCAACTCTGTCAAGCCTGCTTGTTGACCTAAAGAAAAAAACATATGATCAGGGTTTAGAAAATCTCGTATAGGGAGAGAATGAATTCTGAATTAATGTGACTGCGTAAAACACAGGCAGAACATCTCTGTGAAGCAGAACACGTCTGTTAGGCAGAAGAGAAAGATAAAAAACAGACTGAGAATGACTCCAGACCTTTTTATTTTAAGTGCTTCATAGAATGTAGAAAGTTTTGCTGGTCTCACTTCTACTTGCCGAAATGCCTCAAAGTCATATGAAAATTGCAGACATGGGAAAAAATAATCAGGTGCAAAGAGAGATCTATTGTAGATCTTTCTTATCCAGATACTTTTTTGTGCATTTAAGACAGGCTAGATATATGAGAGAAGAAAATATTGAAAAAACTAAAGCCAAAGAACAAATCTACTCCTAAAAGACACCGCTGGAATTTCTTGTTTATTCCTAATTTCCATATCTAACACTTTCAAATTGCAAGTAAAAAGATGTGGTATTTATCCTGGATACCAAGTCAATTTCTTTGTCCCCTACCTGTCACTGCTACTTGTGCTCTGCAAGTAATATAGGTAATGCCACCTGCACTAGGAGTCTTTCTATCTGGGATATTCAATATGCTCTTTATGGAACATGTTCAGCCCTTTATTGAGCATGCAAATATAATTCCCTGGATTTAGTAATGCTTAGAGGGGAATGAATGCTGATGCACTCAGGTAGACTGTCTTTGTGGAGCCTAGTGGAATGAAATGATTGTTTCCAAAGTCAGTACATGCAACCAGCTCCTGCAACATGCAAAGTTGAAGCATGCATTTTATACAGCATTTTTAGCTGCTTTTCCCAGCCTCATTACTAATACCTGAAATGCAGATTAAATGTGTTCTGTGAGATTTTACTTTATACTGTATTTATTTATTTTCAAATCTTAATCTCCTAGCCAGCTACTGAAGGCTCAGGTCCTAAATGATCAGTTTCTCAGAATTTTACCTGTCTTTGTGCAACTTTGCTGCCAGATAGCCATAGAGGCTACACTCTATGTTTCAGTATGATGGCAGTTGTGCAATCACTCACTTTCTTCCTGCTTTTATGCCCAGCTGGTGCTGGCAGGGTGTCAATGAGCTGCTGAATGAATTCTTCATGTTACGCAAAAGCAGTGGTTTAACAGCTGAACTTGTGCTGCATGGCTTCTTATTTGAACAGCAGCATTTAAACAGTTCGCACTTTTCCTCATGTTCTCATTTTCTGCCTCAAATATTTCCTCTTGCCAAGTGCTCTTCTCTGTCATTGCTTCTGAACCTTGGAGTTCAGATCCTCAGACCTGGATTGTTATCCCCACAGCCAGCTGAAAAATTGTCTTGCAGTAATACAGTCCCCAGTCCTTCTCTCACAAAAAATTTTCCTTTTGGACCCAGGAAAAATGGCTTGAGTCAGCATATTCACATGCCTCAAATGTTTGTAATGCAGTGTGGATCCTTTTTACTGGGACTATACAGTTTGTTCTCTTAACATGGTATGTGAAATTGTACCACTGGTATATATAACCTTTGATTTATTTCTCAAACAGAATACAATTTGTCAACAAAAGGTTTGCACACCCTTTCTAAATCTGTTTTTCTAGGCAATTTCAATCTAAACTGCTACCATGACAAAAATGGCCTTTGAGTGTGAAATTCTTACTCTTTTGCACATACTACTGGTAT
This sequence comes from Horornis vulcanius, assembly GCA_013401035.1. NCBI lineage: Eukaryota > Metazoa > Chordata > Aves > Passeriformes > Scotocercidae > Horornis > Horornis vulcanius. The sequence goes on from VZUA01042824.1 coordinate 15,011, forward strand.
GCAAAAAGATGCATTAGTGAATCCACCATTTACAGTTTCAACAAAGCTATTACGATGGCAGTGCACATGGAATTTGTTCAGTTCTACCTCACATTTATTATGATATAAACTGAAATGTACCTCCCTGCAGAATTTTAGTTAAAAGCCTGATTCCAAATGTGCTCCTCATCATAAAGGGTTTGCAATCACCAGTGTTGCACAATATTTTGCATATGAACAGCAAAATAAATTAAATTATCACCTTTTTAAAAATTTGGATTAAAGGTTAATTACAACAATTTTAGCAATGTGGAATGCAACTTCTTGATTTGGACAGAACTACAAAAATTTTGTCTGCTGTGATATTTACTCTTCTGTGATTTAATCTAATATCATCTTATTAAATATTGTACTGAAACATATTTGACATACAAATATTTTCCAACTGAATATGCTCAGGAATTAAAATTTATTTGAAGTGTTATGACACTGATGTTAAAAACATTCAGTCTTTGCATGCTATTTAGACACAATTCCCAGTCCCTGAACAAGTCTTCAGTATAGAAAACTATTTCAGTAGCTTGTGTATGTCTTTTTAGCCATTAGGCTTAGTTGGAACAGTAAGTGCCTTCTTTAGCAAGTTTGGATTGGCAAGTTTGAATCCAAAGCAGAACTTCATTGGATCCAGCAATATAAGTAAAGAGCTGTCTTACCTAATCAGCAGAAAATGCCAAGGAGGGGAATAAAAGTGTGATTCCAGTTCTACACAGTTAATTAGCTAGTTAAGCCCAAAATAGAAGGAAACATCTAATGCTATTCAGCGGTAAACCCTATCCTAAAGCTGAGGTCAATCCTATGTAATGAGAAAAAAACAAAATACAAAAGTTATTTTGTTTAAAGTAGTGGATAGAACATTTAATAGGCTAGATTCTAAAGTGCCCTTATTTTCTGATCTGGAGAAGAGATCTAATACAACACACTTTTATTAGATACTCCAGGCTTATTTTTTTCCTTCTGTGAAGCTATTTAAATTTCTATGAATATTTTATGGAGCTGGGAGTTAGAGTAGCTTGATGAGTGCTCTAACAACTGCATTATTTCTTCTGCTTCTTCCTACCAATTTTCTTAGGAAATTCTCTTTAGCTGTATGAAGCAAAATAGCCTCAGGTGGAAAAACAGGGAAATAGAGCAACAGGAAGCCCATGCCAGTTCAATTCAGGCACTACTCAGAGGTGTGGAAAATTTATACAAGATCTTCATCCAAATCAAGCCAAGTGTTGGATCAGATTCATGCTCTGACCTACTGGATTGTGGCAGGGAGCACTTCCTTCCAAAAAGTCTTGTCAATCACAGCCTTTTATAGAAGGTTTGATTCAGATTCACACCCTAAAAGCACCTTTATATCAAAATAAGCACGGTGGAGGAACACCTACTAGTAATCATGAGTTAAGAGGCCTGTTAGATCAATGACATTAGCTGGTAGATGGTATCATGCATAACCTCTTGTTTTGGCATGCTAAAATTTTACTTGATGTGGTTGTGGTTCAATTGCAAATGGAAGAGTCCTCTTGCTGAAGAGTTTTTCGGGTTATATGCCTCTAATTGCATTTTTTTCAGTTGTAATGATTGGGAGATTTTCCTGAAGATGAGAGATGTCTCTTCAGTTTGGAAGAATTTAAAACTGGAATTTCTTTAAATTTGGATTCTTTAAAATGGGAATATTATTCCTCACCTTAAAATTACTTGCTCATGCTCATGTAACTCATGCTACAAGCTAAAAATCTGTCTCCAGTCATGTTTATATATTTTTTTGTTTGTTTGGTTTTTTTTGGTTTTTTTTTTTTTGCCTTCTGTAATTTAGCACTAAGCAAGGCACTTAATCACTTGCAAAGCAGATGACAAAGGAAGCTATGGGCACTAGTGAAAAATCTCTAAGAAAATACCTCCTTTAATACTTGTGAGAAACAGAACTTTGCATTCTTAAACAGTGACCACAGCTTTTTGGATGATGGAATTGTAACTATAGTTCTTGACATTCAGAAAACTATTTATTTTATTGATATTTTTAGGGGACTTCAAAATGATGATAAATGCAGTTGCAGATGCGCAGAAGCAAACTAAACATGAAAATGTAAATGTCATTGAGAAAGAGTCTTAAGTCATGATAGGTTAATGAAAGGTATGTTTCCTATTAAGAAGAAAATAAATTTTCCTTATTTTAAGTTGCATTCTTGAAATTAAATGAAACAATCTCTTTTTCTCTGCTTATTCTCAAGTGAAGCTTTCCAGTTAGATCTCATGAGATTGTGGGGTGATGTCTGAATAGACAAACACATATCCTATATAGAAGTCCTTCTTCTGTCTGTCTACCCTGGCAGTATCTACATAATGCAATTCCATTTGAGGCAGGGAGAGTAGCTCTTGACTAAGAGACCAGTTTAGCACAAGATTAGGGTGTAGTTCACAGTTTTGCTAGAAGTGTCCTCTGATATTTTTGAAACACTGGATACTGATACTATTTTTGTATCAAAATATGAACTCATCATGAATTATTAAGGCTTGTCAGTTTGCTTTAAGTTCAATGTGCTTACCCAGTATCTAGAATTATGTGTGCTGACCATCTTTGGAATCTTTAGGTACTTTTGTCATTAACATAAATAATACACAATCATAACAGTAAAACAGAAATATATTTGCAATCTACTCAGGCTTAAGGCTCGTTTCTAAAATAAAATTGCAGACTAGAAAGATAGAAGGTACCTCCTATTGCTTGGACTGTAGCGCACTTCTTGTCTCGTAGAGCCTGCTGCTCTAAAATAACTTCAAAAATTTTTCTGCATTACTATGGAAATGAATGATCTTGACAAGCTAAAAATGTTGTTTCATATTAGTATTTCCTATGAAATTACCTTAAACTTTGTCAGCTGGTGCTGCACATCAGTTTTTTCTAAGATATTAAATAAACTGCATGGTTCTCATTCTCCTCTCTGTACATCTCCTTCCAAGCATTTATAGGGAGAAATTACTCTAACTACATGTGAAGGCTGAAGGTCGTTTGGAGTTAATAAGTTTTTTTTGTATTCCCTCTCAATCACTTAATCTTTTGTTGATCTGGCTTGCTGCTCCCCATGAGTGAATGACACCTTAGCAAAAGGCTCAAGCAGGAGATTTCAAAGGAGCTCAGTGGATCATAACAGGTTGTGATTTCTTTTTAGAGAATGATGGCTGTTATGTAATCTTTCCTTTTGATTATCATCACAGATATGTTAAACCATCCAGAAGTAATTTAGTTAGTTGGAAAACTCTTTTCCTCTGTAGTCAATAATGGAAAGAAGAAAGATTGTTTATGTTCCTGCCTGTGAAAACATAGCACAAAATGCTCAGTGTATTTTCCCGACTTGCTTTTAGCACCTCTGTCTTCAGTCCTTTATTTCCCACTGTGACGTTCTGCTTCAGAACCTTGATGTAGTACCACGACCACCACTCTTTAATTAGGGCCTTGAGGCAGGGATTGAGCTGGACAATGTGCTCACCCAGAAGGCTTGGTGTGGGTTGGCTGGCTGGCAGTGGGAAGCAGGCAGTTTTTACAATACAAGCAGTGACTTCAGGAGCTCTGCTTTCTGCACATCTCTATCTTTTGCACCAATATCCTTATAGCTACATGGTCAAGACTGGTTTTTATGGAAAACAAGTGAAGCTAATGGGCAGTTAATAGAAAAATCATGATGGTTATAGTGTTTAAGCACTTTTTAAAAGGCTTGAAAGCAGAGCGTTTTAAAGGTCCTGGCACATTATTCCTGTAAAGCAGCAGAGAGACTATGGTCAGCTTTTCTCATGGTATAACCAGCTGGATTGGTGTAACTTTGTAATGGACTCCAAGCTGGGCTCTGCTCTGAATAATCCACCTATCAGACTGTGCCCAACTTTTAATTTCTTTTTATAATTCCACTTTTTTTTTTTTTTAAATTATTCAGTAATAATTATCTCTCTTAATTACCCATANTTCAGTGGACATTTCAGATGCTCTTTTCTGTGTGGCATGGGTTGGCTAAAAAGGTTGAGAGGGTAAGTTACCGTATTGGCACACATACAGTGGAAGACTACAAAGCTGAAGAAATATATAAACAAGTGTCCTAATTTGCCATCTATATGTGATATTGTTATCATACAGGAGGGTGAATGCTTGGAAAAGCTGCTTAATGTATATTATAATTATGATTTTATGAGTAGCAGGCAAAAATTTTCCAAACACATGGGTGCACAAAAAAACTAGAGAAGACTAGGTTTATTAGCAGTTTTCTTTGTGTTTGGATCTTTGTGCTTGGTGGGTGGTGATCTTTGAGCGGTGGTGGGTCCAGGCAGATGACCAGCCAAGGGGCCTGCCAGGCAGGACATACTGTGGGCATACAAGGTCCAGCCCACGAGACACAGGGTGGACTGGCAGCTGGGCTCCCTGCAACCCAGGGTGGGGCCATGCTGGGGACCTTGGCCTAGGCCCTGGTGTCCCAGGTGGGCTGGTCTGGCCATCCAGGACTGCTATGAGGCTGCAGTGTGGGGCCCTACTCCCTGCAGAAACCTGTGGTCTCACTGTGCCAGGCCAGCAGCAATGAACAGCTCTGTGGTCTTTTTAAGGTGTTTCTGTGTTATGCATTTATCTGCTGTGCACTTGAACCACACTTTTTTTTTCAGAGTCCCCTCTGGCTTGACTTCACCTTGGCATTCAAGTTGCTTTTTGCTGTTTGGGTGCTGTGAGAATCACAGAGTCATAGAAAGGCTTGGGTTGGAAGACACCCAAAGACCATCTGTTTCTAATCCTCCTGCCACAGGCAGGGACACCTTCCACTGGATTAGGTTGCCCCTCCATTCAACCTAGCCTTGAAGGCTCCCAGGCAAGAGCTGTATGCAGTCCATGCCAGGGTGTAAAGTGGGCTAGACAGCAGGAGACAATTAAGAGAAAACAGGCCTTGGTAATCAAATAAAATACAATCAGTAAGGCAATGAACAGTGAGGCGCTGCATGGGGAGGTCTCCAGGCACTGTAGCAACTAAAACCTGTCAGCTGGCATGTTGCTGCCAGCAGCCCCAGTGTCTGTCCAAGTCAGAGGCCATCCCAGCCCTCCTCTCTGCCAGCAGCATGTACTACAACACATATTACAACGATACAGTAACAATTGTGGTGTCAATAGTATTGATTATGATATTCACAAGCTCCTTTTAAAAAATATTTTCCTTACTGTTACAGATACTGTGTAGAAACACGAGTTTTAAATTCCAGACTCCAGACTTACTGCACACATAAAGTGATGCGGCAAACCACGGTTCAAAATTTAGAAGCAGATGGACCTCCTTCCTGTCTGCACCTCTGAGGCAGCACCACACCATTGCTAGCATGTTTTTGAGATGATGTTTGAGGGGAGTGTGCAAATGCAGTTTGTGTCCCCATGTTTTTTCTGGAAATGCATGGAACATTATGTGTTTGTGTCTCTAGGCTCTGCTTGCCTAGACATTTTGGAAGTAAACCAGTTGTAGCGAATATAACCAGTCACAGGATGGACCTTAAACCAGTCAGCTTAATGTCTCCCAAACTAACACAGAAATTTAAAAATCTTGCTATACATTTCCTAATACTTGTTGTTGCAATACTATAACTCACACAGAGATATTTTTCCTGCAAAAAAAAGTTTTTTTTTAAAATTTGTTTTTAGATTTTTCAAGTTTATGCCTTTTCCATAGAAGAAAATTTTCTTTAACTATATTTGTGTCTTTTCTGGTAGTCAGAAATATAAAACATTCAAACCTAAACACAAGCAGAGAACCAACCTTTTCTGAACACAGAAACCTTATTTTCTTTTCTGGAGCATTCCACCAGTCATTCCCTGTAGTAGGAAGTTAAAGATATATTAATTCAATGTGTTTAATCCACTAAAGGTATGGTTATAGTGTGATAAAGAAATCCTAAATCACATTTATATGCAGCTGCACATATTTGCAAGTCAAACCTGAGAAGTTTCACAGAGCCTGTAAACAAACTGACCTGACAGCTCTTACTGCAGCACTATTATGGATTTTGTAAGTTTTTTACAAGGAAAGGTCATGATTTTGCAATAAAAATTATTTTACAGCAAATTAACTGGTTTTCTAGCTTGAAAAAATGCTACTCAGATATGCAAAATAATATTAGTTAAGGAAGGATATATGCCATACTTTGTTGTCAAAATATTATTTATATTTGCTACTCATCCTGGTAAAGCAATTGTAAGACTGTTTACAAGAAGAACTTCAAATTTAGTGTTCAATTTTTCCTCTAGATGTGTAAGTCTGTTCTCCATACACTGTAACTTCCTTGGGGCAATGGTTATGTCTTAAAAGTTTTTTAAAAAGTTGTAGTATGAAGACATATTTACTAGTCTCTGTGGAGTAACCCATAGAAAACTAGATCCACTGATGTTGGTGCAGAGTGAAGTTTGCTCCTTCATATGTTATTGGGAGCATGTATGTATGTCCCATGGGATTCAAAATTCAGAAAGGGAAGACAGAGTGAACAGAAGCTTTAAACTGTATCAGATACTCCACAGATCTCTCAGACAATGCATTGAATTGCTTAATCTCTTGTTTCTGAGTTAATGTCCCATTTTTAATATAGTTCTCACAGGACTGTATAGTCCCACTTTTGTGGCTGACTTCCCACTGGGAGGAGGGAGCAGTGGGCTCTGGAGCTTCAACTTTATTCCCAATAGTAAAGTTCCCATGTTAAGTTGTGAAGGAGTATAAAAACTCATGGAATCATAGAATATCCTGAATTTCAAAGGACTTACAAGAGCCATCGAGTTCAGCTCCTAGTCTTGTACAGGACAAACCTAAAAATCATGTCAAGTGCCTGAGAGCATTATCCAAACTGTTCTTGAACACTGGCAGATTTAGTGTTTTGACCACTTCCCTCAGGAACCTGTTGCAGAGACCAACCACCCTCTGGGTGAAAAACTTTTCTCCGCTATCCAAGCTAGTGCCCCCAGGTCAGTTTCATGCCATTCCTTCCTGTCACTGGTCACCAGAGAGAAGAGATCAGTGCCTGTTCCTCCACTTCCCCTCATGAGAAAGTTGTAGATTTTCCATTGGCCAGTAACCCCCTGTCCGTTCCACACTACTTTCTAGCATCTCATTCTCCAGTCTGTCTGTCTGTATGTATGTCCAGAACTGACCCATCCCAGGTGCAGACTCCAGCACTTGTCTTTGTTTAACTTCCTATAGCTGGTGATTTCCCAGCCCTCTGCTTTGTGTAGGTCTTTCTGCAGGGACTCTCTGCCTCTGAGGGAGTCAACAATCCTCTCACTTGAGCCCTCTCAATTTTGTGTCATCAGCACACTTACTTACCATTTCTCGAGTCCTGCATCCCAGCCATTTATGAAGGCATTGAAGGTCATTGGCCCTAGAGTGGGGCCCTGTGAAACCCCATCAGTGACAGGTCCCCAGTCTTATGTCACCCCATTCACTACAATCCTTTGTGTCCGACCCTTGAGCTCAGGATGTGTTTATCCAGCTGTGTGCTGGACATTTTGTCCAGAAGGATTCTGAGAGAGACAGTGCCAGAAGCTTTACCAAAGTCCGAAGAGATTACATCAATTGGCCTCCATTGATTAGCTGGGTGGGTTACCTTGTTGTAAAAAGAGATAAAGTTTTTTTAACCAGGACAAATGTATGCCATATGTAGAATTGCCTCACACAAATTGGCCAAAGTTGTGCATCTCAGCTGATCCAAACTGGCATTTTCTGTCTGCAGTGCACAACCACCACAGGTTTTCCAGGAGAATTAAAATGTTTGTTGACATGCCGCCCCGTAAGAGTGTATTATCCAGCAGGTATCTCTGAGGGAATTGGTGTATAGGAATCCCACCAGCTCACTGTCTGTGACAAGCACATGTGCTGGAGGCACAAGACAAAAGATAATTCCCTATTTTCTCTGACTTGATTTTGCTTGCAGGCATTTTGAAACACAAAATCCTAGGAAAAGCTGGCTTTCCTCTCAGCAAAGTGACATTTGATTGCAGAGAAGCATTTAATGAAAGAAAACTAATACTAATGATGACTCTGGAGCATGCACATAGAATTGTTTTTTTCTGCTTGGTGGCTCTGACGTAGCTGAACTATTAAATGCTAGCTTTGGGTAGACATAAGTTCCGGCTTGAGCTGAGCTAACATTTTCAGGTTTGTTTTATGCAAGATACTCAAGCAAATTCCTTGAGAAAAGTGGTCCATTCTGTTGGCGGGTTGGTTTTTTTTGGCTGTGTTATTTTTTTTTTTGTTTGTTAGTTTCATAATTATTCTCTCCACTTGTAGCAAGACTCAAAGTGGTCTTTGAGACTTTTAGATGACAATGGGATAATATGTCTTGAACAGATCTTGTTTTTAGACAGCCTATAAATCTTGTAAAACCTCTTTTTTAAAGAAATCTTTAGAAAATATACTACTGGTTATGGGTGTAATTTCAATATTTATTAGTATTTTAAAAATTACTTCATTTTTCAGGGATACATCAGTTCTTTCTAGTTTCCTGGAAAACTAGAAACTTTTTCTTATATCACAAAGGTTCTAAAAAAATATTTCCAGGTACATAGTGAAGATAAACAGCCATGGAAAATTATGATATCTAACAAGCATATTTCAACATGCAAATTGTAGAGGACAACAGATTTGTGGCCCCAGCCAAGTAAACACATGATAAAGTGAAAAATGAAAGTGTGAACATTTTTCACAAACGTGGGTTATGCTAGCTATGATTATACAGAAATTTGAAATGAAAACATTGAAATATGAATTAGAAATGACTGAATAAGGGGAAGGAACAGAAGTGAGCTTAACTACACTGGGAGGTATTTGTTTCACTCTCTGTCTGCATAAAGGGCTTGTATAACATGTGGAAATATCATGTAAAATGCCCCTGATATCCACACACACACACGCACACACACGCGCACACACACACATATATATATATACACACATATATATGAAAACCTGATTTTTATATTAAAAATTACTTTTTTGGGTTTTTCATTCTTCATTAGAGGACTGGGCAATCGCTAACCATATGAAGTTCAACAAGACAAACTTCCACATTCTGCATCTGGGATGGGGCAACCCTGGATGAACATACAGATTGGGAAATGGGAGGCTGGAGAGCAGTGCCAACAAAGGAACCTGAGGGTCCTGCTCAATGGCAAGCTGAACATGAGCCAGCAGTGCCCTGGCAGCCAGGAGGGCCAACCCTGTCCTGATGGGCATCAGGCACAGCATCACCAGCTGGGCAAGGGAGGGAGTTGTCTCCCTCTTCTTTGAGCTGGGACAGCCTCACCTTGAGTGCTGGGGGCTGGTTTGGGTGACACAACATAAGAAAGACATTGAACTGTCAGAGTGTGTCCACAAGACAGTGGAGGGCTTTGAGGAGGGGCTGAGGTCACTTGGTCTGTTCTGCCTGGAGAAGAGGAGACTGAGGACGGACCTCATTGCAGTCGCAACTTCCTCATGGGGGGAAGAGTAGGGGCAGGCACTGATCTCTCCTCTGTGGTGCCCAGTGACAGGACCTGAATGACCACAAGTTGTGTCAGGGGAGGCTTGAATTGAATGTTAGGAAAGAGTTCATCCCTCAGAGGGAGATTGGATACTGGAACAGGCTCACTGTGGTGGATGACAGCTGGCCTGAAGGCCTGACAATTATAAATAATCCCAATCTTATAACTAAAATATAACTAATTATATAAGTACCATGATGATGTAACTTGACCAGTGTGGACTGCTGGAGAGCAGGCCTTGTCTGCTGGGGACACGAGCAGCCACTAGCTGCTGGGCTGGTGGCAACTGCTTTGATCAAAGGGGGTTGACCGTGCAGACCTTCAAATCTGCATAAAGAAAACAGCACTCAACAAAGGTTGGCTGCTGTACATGAACCTTGGTGTGTTTTGTTGCATTTCTATCTCCAGAAATGCAGCACCAGCAACAGGTCCCCAGGGAAGTGGTCACAGCAACCAGTCTGACGAAGTTTAAGAAATGTTTGGACAATGTTCTCAGGCACATGTGACTCTGGGGGATGGTGCACTACAGTTCAACTCTTGGTCCTTGTGGATCCCTTCCAAATAACAGCTTATTGTGTGATTCTGCAATTTCCCTTTCTCATCCAAAGTTATGATAATGATTCGGACCTTATTTGGAAGAAATAATCTCACAAACTAGTTTGTCTTGAAGGAGTATATACCTCAATAGAGAATAAATGCACTAAGCAAAATTAGGTGAAGCCTTTTTAGCTGATATTTTTTTCTTCCTCTGTTTAGAATACTATCCTTTTCAGAAATGGAAAATTTGGGGACTTAATCGATAACTTTTTTCCTGTTGGCTGTGAAAGGGCCAATCTCCCTCTCTGTTCCAAATAAATCTGATCACAAAATTGAAATAAGAAGGGCTAGATTATCAGATGATTTGATGCCTTTGTATATAGACCCAGTGGCTTATTTGAAATAAAATTGTTCAGTCTGGTTGATAATTGGATCAACATATTCTCTTTGTTTCCTTCTGCCAAAATCTTGTTAAATAAATGAATATTTATTTTCCCCTGATACTTTGTTTCTGTGTAAACCACTTGTGGTTGCACAAGATAAAATCTATTAAATAGTAGGCAATATGATCCTTGTCTTGGTAGGTCTGAAAGTGTTTTTCACTTAATAGGAAGTTTAAAGGTGTCGTTTTATCTGTAATGACAAGATATGCTTTTAGTGCATTTATGAGTGCTTAAAAAATCTTTTAAGTCAGTCACCCTGCTCAGGAGACCTCAGGATTCCATCACCAAGAGTTTGAGAGGCCATGACATGAGATGGATCATGAATCTTTCTATTTACTTATGTACTGAGAGGAAGTTAATATAACCCACAACTGAGTTAACACATTTTTCTTCTTCCCCTGAATGCTGGCATTACTTTTCTTTCCTATGGACTTCTGAAGACAGTGGCTGACAGCAGTTAATGGAGGTGTATGGGGCTGTGGAGGGGGAAATTGGCCAGTCAGAAATGTCTGTAACTCCTTATGGATTGTAGGGGGATCCACAAACTAAGCAGCAGGATAGGGAAAAATAGATTGTTACAGTTTGTATAAATTAAGTCCTAAATTCCTGGATAATCCTTTTCTTCTTAAGGCAAAATTTCTATACTTCATAAGGGCAAGTTCCTTCCTCAAGCTTTTAGGCAAGGCTTGTTTGACCTAAGAGGTGATTGGCATTGGTATCTGCAGAAACATTAGAAAATATTTTTCTTGCACAGCTATTGAGTGAGAGTTGCCAGTGCTCCTCTCTTTCTCCAGGTTAATTAATTAATTAATTAGTTGTAGAATGGGCACATTGCATACTAATAATCTATGACTGCAAGGAGAAGCCTTAAACTAATAAACAGTGCGTAGGTTGGATCCATACCTGTTAATATCGTGTTTATAAGGTGGTATCTATTTATTTGAGTCATAAGGTGGTTTGCAGAAACGCACTTATTCCCCTCAAATAAAAAGGGAGTTGTTGCAAGTGTTTATCTTGTATTGTACTTGTTAAAAAAAAACAAACTTAATGAAGTAGGAAATATGCCAAGCAGTCTAAGGACATAAATTAAGACAAAACATCAGGTAACATGTTAAAACAAAAATTCAAGTATATCTGATATCTGCAAAATAATAGATCCTTCACTCCCTTGTTTATAGTTGTTTAAATCTTCAGTATAAAGATTTATATAAAAATTAAAGATATTTGTAATCCAGATTATCTTCCATGACAAACAATCTTATAACTACAACTATGATGTCAATGTTTCGCAGTTTAATTTTTACTCTATACTGTGAAACTGCAAACAGTAGGATTGTGTCTTCACCTTTATCAAGATCTGTGTATTACAATAGTGTCAAGGAATCAAACTGAGAAGTATCAGGGAATAATCAGTTCAAGACAGCAAGAATATCATCATTTGTCTGCAAAGGAGAGCATTTTCGAAGAGACCTGGTTGCAAGATACCACTTCTCTGAATGGCATGTGGAAAAAAGGATGTGGCTCAGGATACNGTGTTGAGTCATAGAAGCAAGGTAAAAAGCATGTAAGGATTCATTACTTCCTTTTGATTCCATATGCAATGGACAAACCAAAGAACTGATCTACCTCTGTTTAAAGTAGTCTATCAAATATAAGGTTTTGATTTTTTTATTTGTTTGTTTTTGTAATATGAAACTAAATAGCTAAGACAAAATAACAGCTGATAATTAGCTTACAAAAGAGTTTCCAAGAATGACCAAAGTGTCTGGGGGCTCTTTCACGGTTTCCTTCCACATGCTGCTAAAAGTCACAATAATGGCAGTTAGTCTGAGCTTATTTTAAGTGCAAGTAAATACCAAAACAATCCCCCAGTGATCATCTATTTTCCTCAATTCCCACTGTAGATTGTATAAATCTGAAAGTGTAAAAAGTATTTAGGTTCTGTGGTAGAGAGACTCTTGATTTCAAGGGATACTATCAGTATTTGGCATCCAGGATCACAAGTACTGTGAACAATGCCAGTACTGAGAGAAGACCTTTGAGAAGTTAAGCACATGGAGATTCTTGAACTGAATGATTTTTACATTCTCTTCTTGCATAAACACTCTTACATTTTTATTTGTAAAATTTTGAAACTCTCTATTTCCTTTTGCACTAAAATGTTAATAAAAAGTATTGTTTTATCATTACATGCTTCTATAATTTTGAGATCTTGCAGAACAAACTGCAAATTTGTATTTGAGACCTGTTGTAACTGTGAGTTTGCAACAAATACAAGTAGGTAACATATAAATGATAACAAATAATACCACACTTAGCTTGTGGTGGACTTCTTGGTAGTGACATCAGAATTACATGTCTGGCATTGCTGGAATAATTAATTTTGAGTTGCCAGTGCAAATGCAACAGTAGGGGCACCATTAATTTGCAGCTGGAACACCTGGGAAGACATTTATACTATATATGGTGGCTGCCTGTTGAGGAAAAGAATGAGAAGGCTACAAAACTGTGGTCATGTTCAAAACTGCATGAAAATTTGAGACAAAAAGGAGTGGGGTGGGGAAGGAAGAGTTAGCTAGCCCACCTGAATGAAAGCTTCACGGAGAATACAAACTTTGGAGAGATTTGAGACAAGATTCACCCATGCATGCTGTTACTGGACACCATGCAGTGGTGACAACAAGTGGGTGTCAACCTGACTCTTAATCTTTGGACTGATGAAAGAGAAGAATGCTTGAAAACATAGTACACATCAAAGTGAAAAGAAGTTGTAAGAAAAACTACAGCCTTTGAAGAGGAGGCCCTGTTTGGAACCATTTTGTCACAACTTGTAAGATAGTTCATATTGTAGATAGTGAGAGCAGACACTCTTTTGTATTTTCATAAAGCTAAAGATATATGTGTGTAGAAGGTATGTGATACTCAATGAGTTTGTTCTGTGGACACTGAGTGTTAGAAAACTGAATGAAAGGTTTTCGTACTGGGACATGTCTTGTGAGAGGACTTGATTAGATGAGCTGTATTCACGGAGACTTTAACTACAGTCCTTTTGTATAATCATAATTT